>APFE031557792.1:265298-297099 GCA_000404065.3 Pinus taeda
TCCGATCTGGTTGTCATGCAGCTTAAAAACAAATTCACATGTAGAAATCAAAGGTTAAGGAATTATCGAAACGCTGTATGGGATACTATGGAGCATTTCGATGCCCTTGACCTTGAAGCAATCCCTCGTGAACAAAATAGTTTGGCAGATGAACTTGCTGTAGCTGCCACAACTTTCCAGTTATCTGATGAGTTAATCAATGATAAAATTAAAATGGAAGTAATGTTTAGACCATCTGTCCCAGATAACTCGGAGCATTGGCAAGTTTTTAACGACGAAAAGCAAGTCATCCGTTTTCTCAATAGTTTGGATGAGTTTCAAGATTTTCGGATAATTTCTCAGGAGGATGGGTCTTTGAATCATGAACATATCATAAATCCTACTCCCAGAAATGTGGTTGCCTTAGAGCAACGTTTTGATCGGCATGATGCCACCAAGCTTAGAGAAGAAAACAAGATGGACCCAGGTGAGTACCTCGAGATTAACATTGGTATCTCTGAAAATCCGAGAATAGTTAAAATTGGTAAAGGTACTAGTTTGGAGGAAAGGAGAAACTTAACCAATTTACTTCGTGAATATAGAGATATTTTAGCTTTTTCCTATGATGAATTAAGGGGCTATAGGGAAGATGTTATGGAGCATACTATCACCTTAAAGGACAAGAATGCTAAGCCCTTTCGGCAGAAACTCAGGTAAATTAATCCGAAATTAGTCCCCTTGGTCCAGAAAGAGCTTGCAAAAATGCTTTCAGCAGGGATAATCGCCCAAACTAGGCATTCGACATGGTGTTCAAATTTGGTAATTGTTAGGAAAAAGAACGGTACAATAAGACTTTGTGTCGACTTTAGAAACCTTAACCTAGCTTGCAAAAAGGATAATTACCCTTTGCCAAACATGGAAACTTTGTTGCAAAGAGTAACTGGGTCTGGAATGATGTCGCTACTAGATGGCTTTTCTGGATACAATCAGGTATGGGTTAAAAGGGAAGATCGACACAAGACCACATTCACAACACCATGGGGTACTTTTGAATACATCAGGATGCCATTTGGGTTGACAAATGCTGGGGCCACTTTCCAGAGGGCCATGGATTACGCTTTTAAAGGGTTAATTGGGAAAATTATCGAAATTTACCAAGATGATCTTACTGTTTTTTCTAAAGATGGTGTCAGTCATATAGATCATCTTAGGCAAGTTTTCGATAGATGTAGAGAATATGGAATTTCTTTGAATCCGGCTAAGTCTACTTTTGGGGTAACAGAAGGGAAATTACTAGGTCATATCATTTCTAAAGAAGGAATCAAGATCGATCCCGAAAGAACTGAGGCAATTCAAAAGATTCCGCTCCCGCATAATCTTAAATCCCTTCAGTCTTTCCTTGGAAAGATAAATTTTATTAGAAGATTCATCCCAAATTACGCAGAAATAGCTAATAAGCCCATTCAAAGTCTCCTGAAGAAAGAGGCGAAATTTGTATGGCAAGAAGAAGGCAAAAGGGCTTTCCAGGAAATCAAGTCTGCCATTGCGAAAGCTCCCATCCTGGTTAGTCCTGATTACTCCAAGAATTTCATGATTTTTTTCTTTCGCTTCTGAAGATACCATTGCCGGTGTCCTGCTTCAAAAGAATAAAGATGGTCATGAGCAGCCTATTGCTTTCATGAGCAGAGCGCTTCAAAACTCGGAATTGAAGTACAATACCATGGAAAAGCAAGCTTATGCCCTGGTCAAGTCTCTTAAGCATTTTAAAACTTATGTGGGTTATTCTAAGATCATGGCTTTCGTCCCCCACTCTGTTGTTAAAGACATATTAACTCAAACCGATTGCTTAGGGACTCGTGCTAGGTGGGTTACTAAGATACAGGAGTATGATTTAGAAATCAAACCCACTAAGCTCATCAAAGGCCAAGGCTTAGCTCAAATGTTAGCTGAAAGTAATGAAAAGACTCTTGGTTTGTTTTTTCTTAACGATCTATCTTCGCCAGAATTGAAAAGATTAACAGAGCATGAATGGTATAAGGACATAATTTACTACTTGATCAATCTTACATGCCCTAACCATTTAGTCGCACATATGAGAAGGGCTCTTAGGCTAAAAGCCACTAAGTACTGCCTTATGAAGGATGGCCTTGGATGGAGAAATCCTGAGGGCATAGTGCTTAGGTGTGTTGACGATGTTGAATCCAAAAGATTAATCTCCGAGTTTCATTCAGGATTTTGTGGAGGTCATTATGCCGCCAGAACTACCGCACACAAAATCCTGAGAGCTGGCTATTATTGGCCTTTGATCTTTTCTGATGTGCACAAGTTTGTTAGAGCATGTCAAGCCTGTCAACTATTCACTGGGAAACAGAAGCTTGCTACCCTTCCCCTACAACCTGTCATTGTAGAGGCGCCTTTTCAACATTGGGGTCTGGACTTCATAGGGAAGTTCCATGAAAATTCTAGTAATGGCTACTCGTGGATTTTGACTGCCACGGATTATTTTACTAAATGGGTCGAAGCCGTTCCTACTAAGAATGCCACTGAAAAGGTGATTATGGATTTCATTGAAAATAACATCATTACTAGATTTGGTGTCCCTGCTAAGATCACTACGGATAATGCCAGGGCCTTCAGTTCTTTAGAGTTTTCATCCTTTTGTTTCAAGTATGGCATTGTCTTATCTCATTCTTCAAATTACTATCCTCAGGGTAATGGTTTGGCTGAATCAAGTAACAAAAATCTTATAACCATTATCAAGAAGATAGTAGGAGATAACAAGAAGTCTTGGGACAGCAAAATCAAATATGCTTTATGGGCAGATAGAATTACTAAGAAGAAATCTACTGGTAAATCTCCCTTTGAATTAGTTTATGGTTTGGACGTTACTTTACCTGTGCACCTAAAATTGCCGGCTTATCAGCTTCTCCAAAATTTTTCCACTAATAAAGATGTTGTTCAGAATAGGATAGATCAGATTGTGGAATTAGATGAAGCTCGTCGGACAGCTTTTGAGGCTATATGTAAAAATCAATCTAATATAAAGAAAAGCTTTGATAAATGCTCTCGATCTAGATCTTTGCAGGTTGGAGACATGGTTTTGCTTTGGGACCGCAAAAATGAGAAACCAGGAAAGCATAACAAGTTCGACAGTCTGTGGCTTGGGCCTTATATCATTCGAGACATAGCTGGACCAAATTCATTCCACTTGAGCAGATTGGATGGCGAACCACTTGATCTACCAGCGAACGACCAAATGCTCAAGTTGTTCTTCAGAGATGATATCTGATGCCATGGGGCATCTTCTGTATTGTATTTCTATCCCTGATCCTTGTCTTTTCAGCATTTTATTTTTGTCTATAGGATTAGATTTACTTTCATGTTAATTAGTTAGTCAATAAATGAAGAGCTTTTATCTTTCCTGTGCTTAATGTATATGATGATTTTAGAATGGACGCTACTTATTTTTATCTGTGTGTTTATGGGTGCAGATTCTGGATTCTCACATTCCTGCAAGCAGCAACGTGTCCCCAAGTAGAGCCAGATGTTGACCTCTACCGGTCAACTACCCATGCAGTACACCCCCTTTTTCTTCGCAAAAAGGGGCAGCACCTGATCAGCGTATCCCTGCCATCCTGCAGTCATCAGCAGCTTGATCAATCTGATCGTAAACCCAGTCTGCATGTATTAATTGTAAATAATCCTAGCAGATGTGAGTCGTGTTGTAAATTGCCTAGGTGGACCTAACTTTCCTATGATAATCTATGTCCCGGAAGGTTTTTCGTCTCACCGATCCTCGGATCGGCAGAGTTTTCCTTCAAACCTGACCCCAAAGCCGGGATAGATTTTGTCAGTGGAATTTTAGAGAATCCTAGTGTGTTAGCCTGCTAGATTATAGTCGTATCGCAGAACTGGGTGTTTTGTGAGGGTCTATGTTAAAGGGGTTTTTCCCCTTGAGATGTAAATGGTTAAAGTCATGTTGTAATGTGTCCTGAGGGTCGAAAAATGTTTTAAATCCCCTCATGAGTCCTAAGTCCTAGGTCCTAGGTGATGTTTCAAGGGCTTAGTTCGATGATCCATTTTAAAATGAATTAAGAAATAAAAAAATGCAAATAAAAATAATAATAAAAATAATAAAAAAAAAAATTTGAAAAAAAAAAAAAAAAAAAAAAAAAAAAAAAAAAAAAAAAAAAAAAAAAATTAAAAATATAAAATAATAATATTTTAAATCGACGAATGAGATCAAGAGATGTCTTGATCCTCATCGACGGTCGAGATCATTTCAACATGGATCACTCGAACTAGCCGTTGGGATCATTTCCTTTATATAGGGTTTTAGGAGGTCATTTCAGATCATCTGATCTGTGAGTCTGTACTGAAGAAGCTCTCTTGTAAACTTTTTTCTGGTTAATAAAACAAGACTTTGGGGTCCAAATTTGGCTGGTGTTACTCTCTGGAAGTGCTGTGAGATGCTTAATTTTCTGCATATTTCATTTTTCAGCCATTTATGATTTTTTTTAGTATCGTGAGCACAGGTATCTTGTTCATGTGCTAGGGTTTGAGGGTTGTTAGGGTTTCTGAGATAATGGCAGGTATCTCCATTATTTTCTGAGATCTAGCAGCATTCATTCTCTCTATGCTAATGGCTGCTTAAGTTGTGCAGGAGAACCTTTTCTAAAGAATATTGCTGGGCGTTTGGGGAAGTTCTAGGCTGAACCAGCCAACTCCCACAGGCCCTTCTTTGCAGAGCCCAGCTGATCTTGGCCCTGGGTTAATCATTTCGTTTGTGTTATTTCTCGAGAGTTTTTCTGAAGTATTTTATTTGTAAATCTGAAGTTTCTCCTAAAATACTCTGGATGACAACTGATAAATCTGGCTTTGTAGAGCCAAAATTTTAAATTTTGAAATTTTGATTAGTTTGCAGGGTTTCGTTTCAAATTTTTGCATATACTCTCCGAATTTTTGTATGCAGGTTTCCTTTGCGGCCACAGAACCAAATCGACTTCCCCTCGAATCTGATAGCAATTTTTTCTATATATATTCATCTCATTGGATCCTTGCTGCCATCATTGACATACCAAGCCTGCAAAATTCGGTGTCTAATATTTTTCTTGTTGGCAGCTCTACGCCCTCAAACTATTCAGGACTGTGCGATAAAATATAACTCTGATTTTCTGTGTGGAGAGGTCAAAGGGATCGCGTTTCATCTGCCTGCAAACGCATAAATCGATCAACACAGGCCAGCCCCTTCCGCCTACTGGTTACTTTCTCCAACCTTTCCGCCGTCACACCTCGAGCCTGCACGCGGACCTGCAAACTACAACATAGTTTCGAAACTGTCGATACAAATGTGTGGGGTGTGTGCGTAATCCTCTGTTTCTTGCCGTCGATTCAGCCTGCAGCAAACCAAGAAAGCAGTGCTCCCTGCGACATTTCCTTTGGAACTCCACGTCATACCTGCAATCATAACAAAGAAAAACAAAACGACAAATCTAAAATCACAAAGGTTTTCATGCACACGATATCAAAAAAAAACTGCTCCAGCTTGTAATCTGCTTTCCGCTGCCCATCATCGAGGAACCTGTGAAGCAAAACGCCATACAAAGCATAAGTGTGAAGAGTTGAATAGCCTGCGTGTAAGTTTTCCGCCGAAGTACCAAGCGAAAGCTCCGACTTCAGTTCTTCTTCTGCGTGTGAGGTAAGGTAAGTATAATACTCAAGAAATATATATGCGTTGATCTGTTTTTTTGGCGTGGGTAGTTAGTCTGAGGTCGTTTCATTTGGTCATGTATAGGTATCGTTTAATATTGTTTCAGATTGGTCGATGCATTAGGTTTATCGTTTCTTTTTTTTTTTTTTAATTTTAATTTTCATATGCGTAGGTTTCAGTTTGGCATTGGGTCATAGTTTAAATTTTGTTAGTTTTAATCTATTCAAATATAAATATATGCATGCGTTGATTTTTTTTTTAGTTTAGATTTAGTTTAAAATAAAACATAAAAAAAAGGGAAATTTAAAAAAATAGCTTTTGTTTTGTTTTCATTTTTTAGTTAGTTTTGTTTTAGATTAGCTTGGTTATATTTAATTTTATTTTTAGGGTTAGGGTTTAACTCCTAGGTTTTAATTTTATATTTATTTTTGGACTTTAATGTTAGATTTTAATAGTTGATTAGTTTAGTTTAATAGTTTTAATTTTATGAATTTTTTAGTGTTAGGATTTTAGATTTAAATTTTTTGATTTTTAGGGTTTTAGAGTTTTAAATAGTTTCAATTTAGACCTTTTTATTTTTATTTTTATTTTTTATTTTTTTTAATTTGTTTTAAAAAATAATAAAAAATAAAATAAAAAATTTGATTTTTTAGTTTTGATTTTAAATTTTTTTTTTTTTTTAGATTTAAATGATTTAGATTTAGATTATATAAAATATAATAAAAAATAAATAAATAAATAAATAAATAAAAAATTTAGTTAGGGTTTTGAGATTTTATTTTTCTTAGGATTAAATTTTTGTTTTAATTTTGTCAGAAAATATAAAAATTTCGTGGAAAATTATCTTTTGTCAGATTCAGTTGTTTTCATGCTATCTCTTTCACGCTGAATTTCAAGACGAGATACGAATATGATATCTAGTTAATGGTTAGCACTTATTTTAAAATTCCTCAGTCGCTGGATATCGTTTTGGTTATTCTAAGAGTATTGTTCTCGTTTCATGTTTCAATCAAGGCACTGGTCTGCTAAAATCGAAATTATCTAGTGTTTGTCTTATTGTGTCTCGTGTCTCCCAACCAACTGGTCGACAGTTGGTCTTCATCATCTCACAGGGTCTACCCCCCTTAGTCGCGGGAGACGGGCTTAAACGGAGGGATCGGGGATCAGAGTGACAGCCCCCGATCTGAGCGTTGTCGTGTCAATCTGAGCGTTGTCGTGTCAATCTGCGCGACAACAATCCCTTCATAAGTCCAAGGTCCTAGGTAAATTTAAATTTTCCAAAGGTAAAATTCGTGGATCCTTTAAAAAATTAAATCTTAACAGGTCTAGGGACTAAGGTTAATTGATTATTTTGCTAAATTTTATGCCTTGGGTCCCTGGGGTTAAGTCAAAGTCAAAATTTAGAGGAAATAAATGCAAAATTTTAGTTTTTGAATTTATTAAAATGCATTTAATTGAAAATTTCAAAATTTCCTCAATATTTAAAATTTCGACAGATAAGACTAAAAGAAATTTTGATCCTTATTAACAGTCGAGATCACTTTGACAAGGATCACTCGAACTAGCCGTTGGAGGATTTATCTTTAAATAGGAGGTCATTTGTCAGTTAATGTCATCTGATCTTTTGATCATGTACTAAGCGAAAAGCTCTCTTGTAATCTTTTCATGAGCAATAAAGAAAGACTTTGGGATTAATTTCTGTTGGTGTTACTCTTCATGGAAATGTTGTAAGACGTATTATTTTCATGCGTAATTTCTTTTTTGCCATTAATAATAGCTTCTGAAGAGTGGTTTGAGTACAGGTATCTTGCTCAGTCGTCGAGATTTGAATGATAATTTAAGTTTTGAATATAATAGCAAGTATCTCTATTAGATCTAAATTTTATTATTGTTTTCTCGCTCTATGTTGACAGTTGAATTGAGTTTTGCAGGAAAATCCTTGATTATTAGATCATCAGGGATCTGGGGAAGTTCTCGACTGAACCAGCCAACTCCCGATCCGTGTTTTCTGAAGAGCTCAGTGTGAATTTGATCCTAGGCTTATCATAAGATATTTTTATGTGTGATGCATGAGGGTTTTGAGCTCAGTACCTCCTTTAAAAATTAAAAGAACTTAAATTTTTTTGTGCTAAATCATTAGATGTAGCTATTGAGAGCCTCAGATCATCAAATTTGGGAGTGGAGTCGGACTCACACTCCCTAGATCTGATAGATCTGCTACTTATGTACATAGATTTGAAATTTTCTTCAGTTTTCTAACTTGTTTTTCTGGGTTTTAGTTTTCTGGGTCATTGTATATATCGTTTGGGTGTTTCTTGCTGTCCTATAACTGCAGATCTAAAGCAGAAAACTGTGCAGAGTCCAAATCTAGGCCCTGGAGGGTAATATATGGATTTGTGAGGTTCATCAGCATAATTTTGTAGGGAGATTATTCAATTAATTTTATAGTCTAAGGGTTTTAAGAGCTTCAAATCTAAAAAATTTTATTAGATCTGGAAATTTCGTGAAGTTTTCAGGGTCAAATCTGAGGCAGGTGGATTTAATATTTTAATTAAATTAGGAAAATTTCAGTAAGGGTTTCATTGATAAATTTTAAGCCGATGTATAAGATCTTAGTCTGGAAATTTCTCCTCGGTTCTTGGGCTACAGTTTCTCTGCTGCCTCGAGTTTCCTAAGAACAAGATTTCGAAATTGTTTTCTCTGTTGTTTCTGGGTAAAATTCGAAATTATTTTTGGGCTTTTAATTTTTTTTTTAAAAGATCTGGAGAAATCTGAGTTTCTACCTAAGTTTTGTCTGTTGCCTAACCTTCACGTGTCTCTCATCCTCACCCATTGCTCTAGCTCACCATACGCTACCACAGGAGCTTGCCTGCTCCATTCTGCAGCTTTTGCATCATGCTACCTCAAACCTGCAAACAGCCGCTCCTTTATGCATCCTCAAACCCTCACACGGCATCCATCCTCGGTCTGCCATTCCTGCACCAGCGTCCTTCCAAACCCGTCAGGTTTCTTCGTCTTGCTGCGTATTCACCTATACAAACCCTCGCAACCTTCTTTGCCATCGAGCCTCTTCCTTCAATCTCCTGCCCAACTCCTCTCCACTACCCTTCCATCCAGCTCCCTCCCTTCTGCGTGCTCCCTTCAGAACCCTCGGATCCCTTTCACATGATATCCACACTGCCCATTGTTTGCCTTGCTGCCAGGATCTGCGTCCAAAACCCTCTCCCTTCACGACCCTCACTGGTAGCCATGTCTTCCCTTTCTACATCCTCAACATATCCGACCCACCATAACCCTCTTAGTCTCCCTGCAATCTGTGTCCCTCATCGTTGCTAACCCGCAGCTACTGCTCCATTCACCAAGCGCAATCTTCTCTGTCGTCAATCTCTTCATCACTCTGAAACCTGTAGCAGCAAAACAAATGAATGCATTCGACTTCTTTTCTTTTAGTATGTATGCTTTAGGTTAGGTCTTAGTTTCATTAGTTATTTTTTTCATTTTATGTTTAGGTTTGTATATACGTTAAAAGTCAAGGGTCAAGATTGGAGTGTGTTTTGATTTTTTTATTTTTATTTTATTTATTTTCACATTTTTCAATTCTTATGATCGTAATTTTATTCATTTAAATAAAAATAAATATCGATTTTGTTTTCTTGTGATTTCATTTTATTTCAATTTTATTTTTATTTTTTTTTTATTTTGATTTTGATTAAAAAAATACAAAAATCTTAAAAAACATTAAAAATGTTTAAAAAATCCAAAAACATCTAAAAAAAATCCAAAACATTAAAAATTCTAAAAATTTTAAATTTTGTGACTAAGGAGTTAAAATAAATCAAAGGAATTGTGCCTTAACAAATTTTAACATGGCCTGCAGCCCATTAAAAATTCGATTTATTAACCCGTTGATTTGTTTTACTTCTTTATATTTTGCCTAAGGAATAATTGAAGTGCTAATCTAAAGTTCCTTGATGTTATCTAGTGGTTAAATGCATTTTCATGATTTTTCTGTGGTCAAAGTCTAACTATTGTTTTAAAATTTATATTGACTGTTGGAAAAAACTAACTGAATCTAGATCTTGGTCATCAGCAATAATCGTCATAAATCTGGAATATCTTGCGTGGTACAGTGTTAGGTGTTTTGTGGATTATTTATGATTGTCACTTTTCGTCACATATTGAAAATCGTTTTGGATGGTTTGTTTTGTTGATGGATAATTCAAATATCGAAGGCACTGATCTATAATTGTTTCTATCTTGTGGTCGTGTCTTGTTTACATTGGCGCTTAATCTATCAATCTGATATAATCGTTTAGATTCATCAAGTTGTCCATCATTAAAATCTCCTAGAGTTTGTTTTTCACAGGCTATCTTCATCCATTTACCTAGGGACTACCCCCTTTGACTTTCCTAGGAGAAAGTCTAAACGAAGTGAGTAAGGATCAAAAGTGACAACCCTTACTCTGAGCGTTGTCTCGATGCCTAGACACTTTGCGCGACAACACTCCCTCCAGCGTCTTCGTTTCTAGCCCTCCCAGGGCTAGTCGTGACCCTTAGGGGTTGCAGCTTCCCTTCTTTATCCTAGCCGCTGGTCCAAAAGGCCTTGCGGCCTCCTCTTTTCCGCTCGGCCTCCCCTCTCTCGGCCTCCTTCCCTCTTGACCCTCCTCCCTCAGCCTTCCTCCCTACTTTGTCCTCCCTCAGCCCTCTTCTCCCTCTCTCCCTAGGCAGCAACCCTCTATGGGTTTGCGACTCCCTTTCCTTGGCCTTTAGGCCATAGGCCTTAGGCCGTTAAACCCTCTATACCCTTAATGCTAGCCTCATTGGGCATAGCATCCCTCTTTGAGGCCTTATTATTCATCCTTGGGCCTCGATCTATCATCCTAACCCTTTTATGCCTGCAAATTCACCTCCTTTAGCCTTGTTCTCCATTTTCTTGGCTTATTTTGCCCTAAATTGATCTGAAGCCCTAATCTGAAGTTTTAAGGCTAAATATTTGGCTGTTTTGTAGGTTTAAGGTCTCAAAATTCATATGTTTTAAGCGGCAACGTGATCAATGTTGCACGAAGCGGAAGCATTTTTTGGAAGCGGGGACGCCGAAGCGTCATTTTCCAAAAAACTAGGAAGCAAAGCGTCCGCGGAAGCGTCTGCTATATATATATATATATATATTGCATTTATACTCAAAACAAACATCCCAAATACCAAATTAATTGTAGAAGACATGAAAACATGCATATTTTTGCATAGATCAAGATAGATATAACATCCATTGTACATTAATGATTAATTATTCGAGCATCAACCATCTAGAATCTAGATTCTTCTCCTCTTGTCTAGCCTTTGCCTCTACCTCGATTGTCTAGGGATATTAGTCAACATTGCCCAATTTTGATCAAACTACCTAATTCAAGACTTAAAATATGGTAGAAAAAAGCTTAACATGCTTGATCGATGATTTTGACTTGATTGAAAGGTAATTTTTTGCTAAGGGCATGCCGCGTGACAAAGGAGTTCAACAATTAACACCACCAACACTAGGGTACATATAGGGCTTAGTGCTCTTGATTAAATGCTAATCGCATACCTTCATACTTGATATAATCTAATGAAAACCTTAATACTTGATATAATCTAATGAAATGCCACAATCCCATTGATCTGAATTCTTGAAAACTGTTAAGTCTGCTGAATTTTGAATAGGATATGAAATTCTATTTTCTCCATATGAAGTCCAATGAGGTTGGAACCACTCTCAAACATCCTGAGTCATTTCATGGTAATGTTAAAAATTTAAATAAAAGGATGAAAAATGAAAAATAAAGGAGAATGTCACTTTTACTTTAAGAATTTAACATTACCATGAGGGAGCATTTTCTATATTTATATTTTTTTTGCCTTCATTCGTCACCCTAACCCAAGGGGGACCCACCCCCAACAAGCAAACTCACCTAAAATAAAAAAATAAAATAAAAATTTGAAAAAAAAACAATTTTCTAAATGCTTTTCCGGAAGCTTTTCTGGAAGCGTACGGGAAGCGTACGCTTCCTCCTCCGAAGCGCCACGCTTCCGACGCCCGAAGCGCTGTACGAAGCATGCTTCAGCGCTTCCGTACCACGCTTCCAAATTTCCAGGAAGGGGCAAAAAATTCAGAAGCGGCGCTTCCAAATTTCGGAAGCGCGCTTCCGTATGAGACGCGCTTCGGGGCTTGGAACGGTGGGGGGGGGGCGCTTCGTGCAACATTGAGCGTGATCCCAAAATTTCAATGAATTTCAACCATGGAACCTTCACGTCCTTGGGCCTAAGTATTGACCTCTAAACCCTTGTTTTTCTTCAATTTTATTACAGCAGTCAAATCACTAATATCTAAGCCCTAAAATCACATTTTAATTCGTCAAAATCGATTAGAATTGCAAAATCTAAATTTTCACAAGTTTTGGCCTCTTGGGCATCTCTAATTTGACCTAGATCTAACATTTTAGTTTGCTGGAATTTACTACATCACTGTGAAGTTCAAGTCTGAAATATTTCTGAAGCATATTCTTAATAAAAATCAAAAAATTTGAATTTTCAATTTCCAGTAAAAACTTACTATTTTTAGACATTTTGGGCATCATCTTTAGTATTTTTAGCTCGTTGATCTGTCACTAATTTATTGTTGTAATAAATTTATCAGCTCCGAAATTTCTGAATCACACATCCTAAAAACCCTAAAAACTATGTAACTGGATTCGTCCTACAAGGGCTACGTGTCATGATTCGTACAAATTCAAGTCCGGAAATCGTGACAGGTAGTGTCTGATCAGGACACGATCGAATCCGGATCATATCCCGATCGGACACTACGTGTCATGATTTCCGGACTCGAATCCGACAAAACAGTGACCAGCGCGACTTTTTGAGAGGACTTTCCTCATTTCTTTTTACACATTCACTCATTTACATTGTTGTCGGTTTTCTATGGGTGTTTGCGAGCAAGGAGCAAAGGGTGTGGGAGCATTTGGAAGGAGATTCAAGCAATAGGTAAGTGCATTTTCTCTCTAATATTATTGCATTTTTATTACCACAGTTTGCAAATGCATTTCTTTTACAAATTTGTGCAAATTTGTGCATTTTTTTTTTATCTTTTTACAGTATTCATGGCTCAATCAAGGGTAGCAGGGAAGGGGCAAAGGAAGGGGAAGAATGTCCCCATTGGAGATGCCCCTCCTCTCCCAATTTCATCAGAGTTTGTTGCAAGTAATGTTGAGGGAAGACTTCCTCCTCAATGTAACATTGACAAATATCCCTTGTAGAAATATGTCACAAGAGAGAAAGGGCCAAACAGCAAGGTGAAAGGAGGCAATGTGAGTTGGAAATGCAGCTATTGCCACAATACTTTCACGAGCACATATTTCCGTGTGAAAGGTCATTTGTTGGTTTTACTAGGTTGCGGGATTGGAGCTTGTACAAAGGTGCCTTTATCAAAGAGGAAAGAAACGGAAAGAGAGTCCAATGTTGGTATGGCAAATGTGGCTGCAAAATCAAAAAAATCCAAAAATGATGACTCCCTTCCATTCTTGAGGAAAGGCAACAACAAATTCCCATTTGAGAGTTCTAGTGGAGGACAAGAAGCAAAAAGAAAGGCAATTTCGCCTGGTCCAATTGACAAGATTTTTTAGAAAGAGAAATGGGAAGAGCTTGATCTCACCATTGCCTTTTTTTCTATCAAAGTTTCATATCCTTCAATGTTGCACACTCACCTCTATTTATTGAGATGTCCCGAACTCTAACTCAAGGGGCTCCATCAAGGTATGTGCCTACTGGGACAGAGAAGCTTAGAACCACATTGTTGAAGAAGGCAAAAAAAGAGGTAGAAAAAATTCTTGAGCCGATTAAAGCATCATGGCCAACATCTGGGGTTAGCATTGTTTCTAATAGATGGACAGATCTAGCACGACACCCACTCATCAACTTCATGGTTTCTTCCTTGAATGGTCCAGTTTTCTTGAAAGCATTGGATGCACTTGGAAAATACAAGGATGCACAATATATAGGTGAGTTGTTTATTAAAGTTATTGAACATGAAGGTGTTGATTCTTGTGTGTAAATCATTACAGATAATGCACCTATTTGCAAGGTTGTTGGCATGATTATGGAAGCTAAATATCCACAAGTGTCCTGGACACCTTGCATTGTCCATTCATTGAACTTAGCACTGAAATCTATTGCTTCTGATGTGCTTTGGATTGGTAACATTATCGAGGATGCACGGTATATCCCTAACTTTGTACAAAACCATACAAATGCCCTCACTATCTACGAGTACAACAATCTGTCATTGTTGAAGATTGCAGATACACGACTTGCCTCTTCATTCATCACGTTGAAGAGGTTGATGTAGGTCAAGACTGCTCTTGGGGCCATGGTTATTTCAGAGTTTTGGTCTTTTTGGAGAAAGACAGATTAGGTAGCCTCTAAAAGAGAGGACATAGTGTTAGATGATGCTTGGTGGGAGAGCGTAGATCTAGTTATTCAGATCATGGATCCTATCATTTCCTTGCTTCAATTTGCAGATACATACCAACCAATCCTAGGAGAGGTTTATGAGCGATGGGATTCCATGATTGAGTCTGTGAGGAGCATTATTTTACAGAGTGAGTGCCCTGAGTACGAGATATCATCAAAGGTCTTCTCCACCACTATACAGGATATTCTTGTCAACAGATGGGACAATAATTGCACACCTTTACATTGTTTGCCTCACTCATTGAACCCAAAATACTATAGCCATAAGTGGCTACATGGTGAACCTTCCCGCAGATTCCCTCCTCACATGGATGGTGAAATCTCACAAGGGAGGAAAGATGCATTCAGACGGGCTTTTCAGGATCAAGCATCCCTTGATGAGATGGAGGATGGCTTTGCAGAGTTTTCCACTGGCACTGGTTTATTTGCAGGACATGATCTGATTAGAGACAGAGGGACAACGAAGCCATATTCTTGGTGGGAAAATCATGGGGCAACAAGCCCTCCTCTACAACAGTTAGCCATGAGGCTCCTCTCTCAGGTGACTTCATCCTCTTATTGCAAGAGGAATTGGAGTACATATGGGAATTTGTATAGTGTCAAGAAGACCAGGCTTGAGCAGTCTAGGGTAGAGACAATGTTGTATGTGCACACCAACCTTCGTCTTATATAAAGGCAGAGGGAAGAGTGGTTGAAGGGAAAGACAAAGATGTGGGATGTCTTTCCTGATGATATGGGTCTGGACAGCAGCGTTGAGTTGGCATTGGCCAACTTGAATCTCAATGATCCAGTGCTAGAGCCTATCAGATTTGATGATGGTGATACTATAGAGGGGTCATCCTCCACACCAGCGGATGCAGAGATGACCTTGGATATAGAGGAGGATGCAGCAGAGAAGAGCAGTGGTACTGGTGACCATGATGATCAGGACAGTGATGCTAATTTTGATGATGACTATGAAGATTGATGACTCATGAGCCATGAGCTACCTACTGCCTTGAGGCTTGTATAATTGTAGCTGTTTTGTATTTGCAATTTGATATTTCTATTTGCCATTGGCATTGCACTATCTATGTAACACATTTTGATTATGATGACTTAATGAGAAAACTACAGTTGTCAGTATCTTTATCTGACTATCTTGTCTTTCTCCTATTGGATCATTGATGAATTGAATATGTATTATGAATCATGATTTATCATTTATGTCACAATTGTATTTGTATGTACTATGCACTATGCATAATGTTACCTTGTAAATAGTAAAACTTACATGTAGATGAAGATTTATGTTTGAAATTAATGAATTTGTATCATGAATGAGAATTTGTGTAATATATATATATATAACGTATCCGAACGTGTCCTGTTCCGGGGGGTCAACGTGTTCATATCCGACACTCAAATCCTCGTATTTGTCAAATCCCGAATCCACGTGTCATGTGGCTTAGCCTAAAAATTGAAGACTTGGAGTTCTATTGCATTTTTACTATTTTTGGGCATATTGACCATCTATTTTTGGCATCTTTAACTTGTTGATCTGTGGTTGTTTACTGTTGTAAACTAACAATCGTATCTGAAATATCACTGAATACATCATCACTAAGTGGGCTAAATGAGTTAATTTACATTTGTTGGTCATTGAAAAATTTTATGTTTTATGTCTAAGGAAAATTTCATGTTTTGAAGTGGTTTCTTCGCTGTTGTTCGTTGATGAAGTTTGAAACTTTTGAATTTTTACTGCTGATATAAATTGTCATAGATTTGAAATTGGCTTATATCATCTTTGCACTCAAAATTTGACATCAATCTTGTTGATTGGCATTGTTGATCTAAAGATGATCTGAGGTTGTCATGTTGACCTAGGTTGTCATTGATGTCAATATGGCAATATTCTAGATACTAGATGATGATATGAAGCCAAGGGGAAGCAGAGTAGATCCATGAAGAGACAGGAGCAAGGCCATCAGGATAGCCTAGCCATAAGCAAGAGGAGTTAACAAAGGAGGCATATCAAAGCATATTACAGAATATCAGAGCAAGAGGAGCCATATCGGAGGAGCGTTGCATGTAATACATGCCCAAGAAGAACCAAGAGGAGCTACAGGAGGAGCCATATAATGAAATAAAATGATATTTTAAGGTCCACGAAACTAAAAATAGTCTATGAGACCATTAGTTCCCTGTTTTTCGCTCTTTGCAATTCAGTCCTTTTCCAATTCAAATTGATGATGAGCTCACCCAACCTTTCAACAATCTCCTCGCTAAAAAGACAATGCCAAAAAATTGATACTAACATGTTCTCATAACTTTCTCTGATGTCTTTGAATGCATCACATTCCAAAATGAAATGATTTTCCGATTCCACTGCCCCAGATGTGCAAAATGTACACACCCATTCTTCCCAAGCTTCTTTAGGCCTTTTCCACCATCCTGTTTCACACCAAATTTGATGTGAGTTGGTCCTTAATTGAGCAATAAGAACTTTTTCCCTCCACGAAATGCTAGTTCCAATGAACTCTTTTTGTTGTAAATCACACGTAGGGTTGAATTCCTCAATGTAATATTTCTTCTTTCTACCCAACTCTTTTCCCCATACCTTTTTACGAAACTTCTCCATAACAAGATCCTTTAGCTCCTTGCTATTTGTGGGACAAGCATTGAGGTAGATATTCCATTTTTGCATCCATGTGTAGTTTTGTTTCATCCATGTTTTCTTTCTTTCACTGATGCCTTCATTGAAGATAACATCAGGCAATCTACCTACTCTCATTTGTTCAATTCGTTTTAGGTATCTTATGAGCCGCACCATAGCAATTGCTTCAATGGAAGTTGCTCCTGTTTCACTCAATATTATCTCATAAGGTACCAAACTTTTTATTTTGAACTTGCTCATGATCAAGCATTTTTGGATTTTCTCAATTTGTTTCCATTTTGAGACGGGAGTGCTGCTAGCCCATAATTCACACCCATATAGCATCACTAGACAAACTAGGAGTCCAAAAAGTACTTTAATCGTTTTCCAATCCCATAACTCTGCCTCTCTACATCTGTTTTGAAGAGCATATAATGCTTTGCACCCTCCTAAAATTCTCTTCTTTCTGCAGTCCTCCCAATTGAGTTTGTTGTTGAAATTAATCCCAAGGTACTTGTATTCATTTACTTCTTCAAGAATGTTGTCTTAAAGAAGAAAGTATGATGGCTCTGCTTCCTTTTATTAGAAAATATCATTATATATATACATATATATATATATATGCCAAAGCAAAGCTATCGGAGCTACAGGAGGAGCCATATATATATATATATATATATGCCAAAGAAGAACAAAGCAAATAGAGGAGCAAACAGAACAAACAAAGGAGCAAATGAAGCCAACAAAGCTATCGGGAGCTATCGGGAGCTATATAGTGTTTATGCATGCATTTACACTATCGGAGGCGCAGACTTGTATATATATGCATTTACACTATCGGAGGCGCAAACTTGTATATATATGCATTTACACTATCGGCGACATAAACATATATATAAGCCATATACACTATCGGCGGCAAAAACCATACATATATGCAATACACTATCGGAGCGGAAAGGCAGAATTTATATAGGTGTGCGTGGAATACACTATCGAAGCGGGCATATACATAAATATCGGCAACAGTGGAAATCGACGGTTCGGCTATGTGCCATCACCACAAACCCCCGATTACGATACAATATACGAACCCGAAAACATATATGTTTGGGTATATAAATAGGTCAAGTCCGGACAGTATTTCATATATATTGTTATGTATACAAGCCTTAAGCCTCGCCATGTTAAACACTTGCAAATTGCAACATATATATATACACACAGACCCACTGCAACATTGTGCTCTAGTTTAATGAGATATCGCATTTGCCATATCGCAAGAGCTTAAAGTCTTGCCATTTCGAAAGTGTCGATTGTGATATTTGCTGCGGACCCAATGGTCTGATTGTAACATAGTTAATATATATATCGCGTCCATCGACCATCAGCCATTGGCGACTGTCGATTGCGTTTACAAGGCGGACCTGATATAGTATAGATGTGGGTATAATATTTTTTTGAAGTCCGCCCTTAGCACTTCGCTCATGGTTTTTCTCATATTTCCTATGTATTTGAATATTGGCCTTGCGCACAGTGTGAAGGGAAAAATGCATATGATAATGGTTTCGATAGTTCAGGAGGTTGAACTATAGCTGATGGCGATTGCGATTGGGACGTAGCATGTCCATACACTGTAAAGTCCTGAATATGTCCATGATGATTGAAAAGAAAATGACCGTTGTTACAGCTTAACTTGGAATATGTGTTCCCCGTGTGTTATTCGGTCCTTGCCGTTGAATCAACGTGTCTCAGGAGTGTTGGTTAGCACGAAGAGACAGAGGGAGCCACAGTGACCAAGGAGGGAAGCCGAAGGATCAAGCAATGCAGAGGAAACTACAAAGACCGAGGAGGAAGCCAAAGAGCCAGTGAAAAGAGGAAACCAACAAACAAAGGCATGAGGAATGCATAAAAACGGGAAAAAAAGAGAACAGTGTTGGTGTTGAAAGTTGTGGAAATAAGCTAGAGGAGATAGAGGTAGCTAGAGTATCTAGCAAAACAAAAAAAGGGCCAAAGGACCAACAGGACAGGAGACAGTCGAAGGGGAGAAGTAGCCAGCAGAGAAACAGTCATGCTGAAGCATTCACTGTAACAATAAGAACATATGCTTGAACAGAAAGCTGGTTCTTATGCAGAGTTTAGTGCAACTAATAGTGGACTAACTAAAGTTGTGTGGAGACATTATCAGAGGTCATGAAGGCTATTGGAGACTCCGTGTGGGTAGTATGAAGAGTTGTAAAGACTCCTTCACAAGAAGACTGGTTGTCATTGATGTCGTAGCATGGAGACTATAGGGAAGCTATAAACAGAGCAGAACTCAGTAGAGAAGAGTTTTGGGAGCAAAAAATTACTATCAAACATGCCTTGACAAGATTGGGTTGGAACCCTTGGGGTTGGTGCCTCAGAAGTGAGAAGGATTGGAGTCCTTGGGGTTGATGCCTCAAAAGTAAGAAGGATAGGAGTCCTTTGGGATTGGTGCCTCAGAAGTAGGAAGGATAGGTGTCCTTGGGACTGGTGTCTCAGGAAATGGAAGGATTGAAGTCCTTGGGAGTTGGTTCTCCTAAGTCCTAGATTGGTACCTTGGCGAAATGGAGGTTGGAGCCTCACCAAAGTCCAAGTTGGTGCTTGGCAACTGATTGCAACCATCTATATATTGTATCTATTTTACTGCAAAGATTATATTAATAAAAGAATGTATTCTTGTTGTTCATCTTGTGTTCTGAATATAAATGCTTTCACTAGTAAAACACTAGTCGAAAAAAGAAATATTGATTCCCCCCCCCCCCCCAAAGTGTTTCCAACATGTCATTGATGTCAACCCAAGCAACACCAAGGATGACCCTGAACTTCCATGGCACATTGGGCATCATCATTCATGCGTTCTCGTCTCATAACTATTATAGAAATACTCTACTCAAAAATATCTTTCTATCGATATATAGCTCTCCTCGTAATTCCTCACGGTTTGTAAGTTATTCAAGATTGAAGTTAGTAACCCCAATTAGTGGGCTAAAACCCCACGGGGTTGTGGCATGGCATTTATCATTGATTTTGGTCATTGAAAAGTCAATAATTAATAATTTTTTAAGCTCCTAAAATCCCTCCAACATTCTCTATAGAAGCCCCTCTCAACTCTATAAAAAGAAATCTCATATATCCTCCAAATGGTGTGATTGTGGCATTTTCGCTATAACTTTATTTCTGCAAAGTCTTAGATGCTGAAATTAAAACCCATTTGAGCCAAAATCTTGATGAACGTTGTAACCGAATTTCTGATCTTGGATCGTGTCAGGCCAGGCAGTAACTCCATTTGGCAGAAAACTGATTCGTATATTCATTCAATCAGGTAGGTCTGTTATATACATGAGGGAGACTCTCAAGGAGAAAAGGCAGATCTACACTGTATTCGCTGCAAAAGAAATGGATCACATGATGCCTCTACATGCAAGCTACCATGGGACAAAATTGAGCAGAAAAGAAACCAACAGAAAGATAAAACTGATGATACAAACAAAAGTAAAGCACCTGAATCTGCTCACTATGTTGTGGCACAATGTAACAATGGAGTAAATGAAGATTTATTTAATGCTTCACTTGCTTCTTGGAAAAATGATTGGTTGCTTGATTCAGGAGCAACCTGCCACATGAATCATAGAAAAGTTTTTTTTGAAGATTGCACTGACAATGTTGATGGAGCAGTATACTTTGCAGACCAATCAAAAATCAAGCCATCAGGGCTTGGCATAATCAGGCTTAAACTGCCTAGTCTTCCAGACTTTCTTCTGCGTCATGTTCTATATCTCCCACAGCTCAAGAGAAACTTGTTGTCCTTGGTCCACATCCGTTAGCAAGGTCACTCCATTCATATGTTTGATGGCAAGCTTGAGGTAAGGAAAGCATCTGACCACTCACTTGTCATGAGGGGAATAGAAGAAGAAAGGCTTCTCAAGCTGCAATAAATTGATCCTCAAAAGCCTTTTTATCATTGAGGCCTCTATTTTCCCTTCAATTTCTCTCATTAAAATCTGTGTCTCTTCACCTTCCTTTTATCTTATTTTCCTTTATTTCATAAATAAAATGCCAATTAATGTATTTTTTCCTTTTCCAATACCTTTGCCAATTTCCTTACCGATAAATAAACCGAAGTGACACCCACTAGGATGTTTTTCCCACCATTCAACTAGGTATGTGTCCCATGACCTTGGTGTTATTTTGCCTTTATTAACTTTATTACATGGATTTTCAAATAGGGTTGTTACATTGACATTGATGAGAGAGTCTTTGTCATTGGATCAAAAGAAGGAGTCTAAGGTTTCATACATAATCCCAAATAACCCTAGAACCAAGGACTTGAGTTTAATCAAATCATTGTCTTCTTGATTCGAATCGAATCATTATATTATTTGTCATCTATCTCAAAGCTTTCATAGTGGAAAAAAATGGAGGAACTACCCTGCAAGGTCATTTTAACGATGGGTTCTAGTTTGGATAATTAGGGTTTGAAATAATTTGGAGCCATTTTGAGGCATTAAACACCATTTATTGGGTCCAAAAAAACTCTCATTTGTGCTAGCCCCCATAAAATTGTTCTACAATCAAAGACCTTTCCAACGATGCAAGAATCATGTCAAACGAGGTCTGTATGCAAAAGTTATGACTCTTACAAGTTGACCTAATGTGTTGACCACCATGGTAAAAGAGGATGCCATGTCAAACCCCATTACTTATACATATGAGGCTAGCCACATCTGGTCTTTCAAGAAGACTCTAGAAGAGCCAAAATTTTAACTCCAGTTGAGGGTTGAGGGAGTCAAATCTAAGCCCTAGTTGGTTATTGGGCTATGTTAAATATTTGGCTGCTAGGAGGAGTAGGGGTTTCTTTACATATAAAGTACGTCTTCTTTTGTCCTTGCATATTTCCATGCTAAAGAAAAGAGAGCAGAGTAGCCTCACCTTATAGTTGAGTTTTCTCTTGTTAGGGTTTCCTAGGGAAAAAATTGTGTCTATTATGGATGACATGTGTATTCTTTATATTCTATATTACTGGCATCCAACTAATTTATTCATTTAAGCATAAAAACAATAAACAAATAATCGAAGATCTAAAGAGAATTAACATTCACAATAAAGATTCTATATTTTATTAGATATTTTAGAAGAAACTATTAGAGTGGAAGATGCATGAAAAATTATAGATAAACTTTGTTAGATTAAATTCAATGATGAAGAAACCTTTTACATAAGGGTAAATAAATGCCTTATATTTTTATTCTAGATTTCCATACACTCTCAATCTATTCATGTGAATTCACTAAAACAAAGCTAAATGTCATTAAAAATAAGTCCATTGATACTATAAAATATTACTCAATCATTAGCATTTTACACTACTAAAATAAATAAAGCCCAAATATTATTAACCAAAATATGATTGAAAGGGAAAGAATTAGAATTACCTCTAGAGTTCACAATATCATTGGACTTCACAATATTATTGCAAGTTTCCTTACATAGTTCACCAAGAGTAGAGATAGGGTTGGAGTTTGAGATCTTGAAATAAACACCTTGGAAGTGTTGGGCATGGAATCACCCCAAGGCATGTTTTGGGGCTCAAAACACAAGTTTTGACCCAATCTTGTTGTAAAGCTCTGTGAATTACAGGCGCGGGGTGTGAAAAGTATGATAGAGTCACAGCTTTGTCTGCCCTAGTTTTGTAATGTAATGTCGACTGGATAGACCTACCCATGGTTCACAGACCATGGGATTGTATAAATAGAGCGAGGCTCTAAGTGTAAAAGGGGAGAAGTAGAGAGAAGAAGGTCTAAGGAAGTAGAGTAAAGTGTGTCTTTGGGTCATAGAGTAGGAGAAGGCTCTGCAGCTGAATGCGCAGAGGCCTAGTAGTCCACAGTTGAGTGTGCGGGCCCCTGCAGCTGAGTGCACAGGGTGGAGTCGAGTTTGTAACCAAGGAAGGAATTAATAAATAGAAGTTTTATCATAACTGTGTGTATCTGTTCTTGGGTTAATGCATGTTTGATATAATTTGCAATTATATTGTTTATTTACTGCACGCACCTGTATGAATGGTTTATGTTGTTAATTATAACTTAAAACACGCAAGTAGGCTAAAATAATCAACTAACATTGGAATACCAGTAAGGTCTTGGGTAATAATGCAGAAGCACAGCATTCGGCCCCTGAATAAGGCTGCGTGAAGGGAGTATATTGGGCTGCGAGGTATGGGAAAGTATGCAAAGCGACCTGCGCGCAGGGTCGAACTGCGAACTACTTGAACTCATCAGACATCTCCAGGGTGCGGAAACCTAGTTCTAGCACTCTCCCGTACTAATTTGGGTGAGAACTCAGTCCACGCTCCGCGGACCGTTGCCGAAAGGGCCAGTAGTACTGGAATTTGTTTGTCTAAATTAACTTTGAACCTAGGTCAGGCCCCAATAAGCCAACAAATGGTTCCGTTGCCGGGATCGGGATCTGCATAAGAGATGTCTGATGTCGTATCACTAGAATCTGACAAAGAAAGGAGTTGAAGAGTGGTTGGAAAGAAAGATTCACGAGTTCGCGGCACAGGAAAACAGGAATCCCCGGTTATCAAAGGAAGAGTGGTTAGATTGCTACTTATATACGGAAATCCACGAGATTTTCTTTGCATCCTTCCCCTCTGAGCTGTATGAGTGGATCACGAAGCTAGCAGATAGTCAAGGAAGGTGTAGGCTCGATAAACCTATTGTGTGGACTCCAGAGTTGGTGCGCAGATTGGAAGCATTGGAAGATAAGATCACGCATGCTGTGGACCATTGGCTCGATCGAATTATAGGATGGTTTATCACAGAGTTCGCGGTAGATACTTCAGTCAACTATAGCGAGGCGGAACGACGCTTCCTCAAAGGATTGCGAGGTAACTACGTTAAATCTTTGAACACTTGGATTAAAATGCTACTGTGTGAAAAGCAGGTTATGTGAATAAATTGATGTTTGGGGCTATGCAGAGTGGGAGGATCTACAGAAACGAAGGTATTACAGAACTAGAGTCTAGCCCCCTGATTTCACCTTTGCGGGAAAGCGAGGAAGAGCTCGCAAAAGTTTCACCAAGAAGTGTGATCAGTTTGATAAGCAGTGGATTCCGCTCAGACCACCCCCACTTACACCACCACCAGTTTCACCATCTTCACCCCCATCTTCGCCTACACCACCTCCGTCACCACCACAGTTCAATATGGTGAGAGCGATAAAGTTGATGGTGTTCAAAGGAGTAGGGAACGAAGATTCAGACTAGTTTTGGTTTGTGGTAAAGGCTGTACGGGAAGCGCAGGGAGTCACGGATGAAAATATAAAGAAAGCAACACTAGTCAACACTCTGCAGGATCACACATTGACGTGGTACATTAAGCACTCCAATGACAATTCGAATGCAGGGATCGTGGATATCCAAGCTGCGTTAAATAGGGAATTTAGCAGGCCAAAATCAGAGACACAATCGATTATTGGATTTAAGGAAATCACAATGCTTCCAGGCGAGACCCCATGGGAGCTGGATCAGAGACTGAAGTGCATTATTCATGAAGCCAACATGACCTTGACAAATGGGCAACACCGCGCATGGTTTGTAGAATCACTAACGCCACATCTAAGGAACACACTGTCACAACAGAAGTTATCCACTCAGGCCGAGGCCTTGGAAATCACAATGAGACTGCATGAGACCCCGATACAAGATCCTAACCTGGGAGTCCAATAGATCCACGCGTAGTTGAAAAACTTGTGCCTTGAAATGCAGAGTTTGAAACAAGACAGGATGGCTCGCCCAGAAGCGTGTGAGGAGGTATGGTGCATAAAGTGCAAAGGCCAAGGACATGACAAGGACCATTGTCCAGTACTCGCAAACTACCTAGCGGTAGGAGGACCAATGCCATTGAGACCAGAGGCACAAGTAGGACCGAGTGTGACGCCTGCATTATGGTGCACAATTTGTCAGATAGGAAGAAAACATGCTACAGATAACTACCATCTATTACAAAAGTATACGCAGAGTTCTCAACAGTTGTTCTGTAATTTCTACAAGTCAGTAAGCCACGCTGAGCACACTTGTAGAAGTTATGAACTGACGATGGATCAGACCCCTACCTACAGAGTTCAAACCGAAACACAGGCCCTCAATCAAAATGTAGGGATGGCACGCACTAGATTTCAGGGGCGCGGACGCGGTTGAGGTGGAATGGGACGAGGAAGAGGTCACAGACAGCTAATCTGTTAAAATTGTAGAGGGCCAGGGCATTATGCCCGCGATTGTACAAATCCGACGAGACCATCATACTTATATTGTACCCAGTTTGATCATGAGACAGAGGACTATCCCACACTGATAGCGAGGTTGCACAATAAAGGAGCACTCCAACCTCCCCCGACTCAGAATCTGCAAATAATGAGGTTTAAGCCACGTGAGGAAGACTGAATGTAAATATCATGCTCCGAAGTGGTATTACAATGAGAAATGACAAAGGCAAGCAGCCCAAAGAGAGTGCTTGGGTTCGCAAGGCTCCAACAAAGGAACCATAATTTGATTTGGAGTGCGCTAAGGAGACATTCATGGAAGCTAAGAAGAGCTTCGTGGAGGCCTCCACTTCAGGTAGTAAAGACAATTTGGAACCAAAAATGGACCCATCAATGCTCACTACCTTTTTGGAGACATGCATGAAGTTGTTGCGTGACAACAAAGTTGTGAAGGGATTGCAAGAACTCATCACTATATGTGCTAGTACCGCGCTAGGAGAACCGCGCGTAGTCTGGAAGCTCGGGAAGCACACAATGCGAACAGGAAGGGAGATGAGATTAACCGCGCAGATCGGGGAGTATGAAATGGATCAAGTGATTTTGGATCTAGGATTGGACGCGAACATCCTGCCAAAGTAGATATGGGAATGCATGGGCAGGCCTGCATTGCAATGGTCTCCTATTCAATTGCGAATGGCGAACCAGCAAAAGATCCTACCCATGGGAAGATTGCAGGGAATAATGGTGGATATTGAAGGTGCGAGCACGATTGCGGATTTCAGAGTGATAAAGACTGTTGATGACAACAATCCCTATCCCACGCTACTAGGAATAGATTGGGCCATTGACATGAATGGAGTGATAAATCTAAAGAAGTGCAAGATAATTTTCGAGAAAAAATCACTACGTATAGTGGTACCTTTGGACCCTGCGGAAAGATTGTGCTACACAGAGCCACTGCGTGACTACGACAGTGATGACGATCTAGACTGTATCTACAAGATAACCGCTCGGGAACAAGACTAGGTGAATCCAACAGCGGATGGCAGGATTTCGTGGGAGCGTGAAAGATCCTGCACCTCAGATTCAGACAAAGAGATAGAACGATGGAAGAACTGATTACACGAAGTAACCACACTCAACTGCAACATGATGACAAGGTCATTGCGCTGCATGACAACTGAGGTAAAAGATCTGCCTATGTATGACAAGTTGAGTGAGGTGGATGATTTCCTGAACAAATTTGAAAGAGAAGTACCGGAACAGCAGCGTTTCAACGCTCTGAAATGGGCACTACGCACTACGCTCGCAAGATGGTGGGGTACGCATCAAGGAAGTTTTGAGGATAGATGCGACTGCAAAAGGATGATGCTCACACAGTTTGGAAAGCCTCATATGTAGATGAAAGCCGGGTATGACGGACGAAACAGCCTGCGCGCCCACCTCTCCAGATAGGTACAAGCGTATGGTGCGCAACCTGCACGAATGCACACCGTCCTCATGATAGGAAACACAACCAACAAGGAGGAGCAGGCAAGAAAATGGTGTGAACGATGAGAAGGAAGTATGATAAGACCAAGCACGCCAAAGATTATCCGCGTGGAAGCCTTTGACAAAGTATGTGAAGTACTGAACGCGATCCACCATGTGAAACACACTGACTGGGACCTGCGCGTACCAACAGTTCTATGGGCTTATAGGACCATGTGAAAAACCCTGACCACGCTGGCACTTCCAAAACTGAAGTATGAAGCATATGCTATAATCCCTATGGAGCATGTGAAGCCTAGACCGCACACAGTAGCACTCGTAGATACGATGGTTCGTGAAGCCTGAAAAGGAGGGACCACATTGCCACAAGAAACATAATGCAGGGGACTTGAGGAAGAAATCCAACATGGAAACCTTAGACTACACGAACTTGAAAAAGAAAGGGTACGGTTAAGGAAGAAAAGTGCTATGATGGACGCGGAAGTCAAGAAGATGGAGGATGAAATAAAGAAAGTTTTTTCTCGGCAAAAAGACCAGGCTGGTAAGACAGGGTGCATGCAATCTCGATGACAGGGTAAGACCTATTGTTGCGAATTGATCAGTCTGATGCCTTGGCTTTGACCGCATATTGCTAAGCATAGTGGCCTGGGTAGCATGTTGCAAATGGTGAAGTGCGGGATGCCAATCGTAACAATACAAGGTGGGGATTCTCCAAGAACCATGATGGAGGACAGGATGGAACTCTACACAGGTGGTGCGACCACCTGACTAGCCAAGGGAAGGACAGTCTTAGCGCTCTAGGCAGTTGGAAGGGAGCGCAGGACTATAAACTATCATGCTCAGGAGCTGCGCGATGTTGGAGATGCGAGCAAAAACAAAGAGTCACAAGGTCTGCGACCGCACACGAGGGGCAACGCTACCGCGCGGGTTGGCCAGAAAGTGACTGTTGAAGTCACTATTCATGATGGGATGCTCGACTTGAGGCCAAATGGAGCGGGCGACAGTGATTTAAGGCGATTTATGGGCAGGATTTGGGAAAATCTGCCGCTAAGAAAGCATTAATGAACTAAAATTGGGGGAACGGTCGGATTCGAATTCAAAAAGGCCTATAAAATACAAAAGGTTTCCCAGCAAACAACATTTGGTCATTTGCGAATTGAGCGATTGAGCAAAGCCCTGAGTATTGTGAGCCAAGCTTTAATTAAGCCCCTGCATTCGTGAGTGATAAACTGCCGCACAACAACAATGACAAAAACTAAGGATGGTATGGGGGTAGAAGAGGTGCCTGCCGGCGAGGCCACACAGGCCCTAACTGTGGAGGATGTTCTAGAAGGTGCCAGGATTGTGGCAGAGATACCTAAATCACCATGTACGCCAAGACCCAAGAACGATAAACAAGAAATGGCTCCTGTACGCATGTCCCCGCAAAACTGTTGCGCAGTAAATTGTTGATGGAAGAGAAGGGGAAAACTATCACTATAGATACAGACGAAGAAGAAGAAGATTTGCAGGCCCTTATCATCGTCGAGGAAGAAGATGAAGGCATGGAGGTGGATACTCAACCTACGCTCTCTGCGACAAAATTGCCCACCTATGTCCCCTGGACATAGAGGTATCGGAACAACGTATGTAGTAGATCCAGCAAGCAGCAGCTTAGTGCACTGCTGACCTCCGCGTAGTTCGAGAACAGTTGGAGGGACTCCGCGCAAAGATCGTCGCACTGAGAGAGTGACTCGAGGGCGAGTCACAATGTTTGTGTTGGGGGCTTGTTGGGCATGGAATCCCCCCAAGGCGTGTTTTGGGGCTCAAAGCCCAAGTGTTGACCCAATCTTGATGTAAAGCTCTGAGAATTGTGGGTGCGGGGCGCGAAAAGCATAATAGAGTCACATGGTTGTCCGCCCTAGTTTTGTAATTTAATGTCGACTGGATAGACCTACCCATGGTTTGCAAACCATGTGATTGTATAAATAGAGTGAGACTCTAAGTGTAAAAGGGAAGAAGTAGAGAGAATAAGGTCTAAGGAAGTAGAGTGAATTGTGTCTTTGGGTCATAGAGTAAGAGAAGGCTCTGCAGCTGAGTGCGCAGAGGCCTAGTAGTCTGTAGGTGAGTGCGCGGACCCCTACAGCTGAGTGCGCAGGGTGGAGTCGAGTCTGTAACCAAGGAAGGAATTAATAAAGAGAGATTTTATCATAACTTTGTGTATCTGTTCTTGGGTTAATCCATGTTTGATATAATTTGCAAATATATTGTTTATTTATTGCGTGCACCTGTATGAATAGTTTATGTTGTTAAGTATAACTTAAAACACACAAGTAGGCTAAAATAATCAACTAACATTGGAATGCCAGTAAGGTATTGGGTAATAATGCAGAAGCGCAACGTTCGGCCCCCGAGTAGGGCTGCGCGAAGGCAGTATATCGAGTTGCGAGGTACGGGAAAGTGCGCGAAGCGACTTGTGCGCAGGGCTGAACCGCGGACCACTTGAACTCATCAAACATCTCCAGGGTATGGAAACCTAGTTCTAGCACCCTCCCATACTACTTCGGGGGAGACCTCAGTCTGCACTCTGCGGACTGTTGCCAAAAGGGCCAGCAGTACCGGGATTTGTTTAGCTAAATTAACTTTGAACCTAGGTCAGGCCCCAATAAGCCAACATGAAGCCTCCACAAGATAGACACCATTAAGGCTAGGCAACAACATAAGCACCATTAAGGCTAGGTAATATCATCACATCAATCATATTATGTTTAAAAAACAATTGTAATGTCCACGAGAGAAGAAATACTAGATAGGTGGGAAGCCCTCATGACTACTTAGATAAAATGAGATGAGAGAAGGAGAACTAGATGGATGGGTGCCCCTTGAATACTTCTCACAAAATGAGATGATGCCACCACTGTGAAAAGAGATCCAAAAGGTGAGACAACAATCATTGGAGGAGGAAACAGGGAAGAAAGAAAGAACTAAGGCCAAAAGGGGTACAACACCTATTAACGATAGGAAAGGAGCATTAATACATACTGAAGGCTAAACCCTAATTACCAACATAAACACCATTAAGGCTAGCCAATAACATAAGCACCATTAAGGCTAGGTAATATCATCACATTGATCATATTATCTTTAAAAAACAGTTGTAATGTCCATCATAGAAGAAATATGAGATAGGTGGGAAGCCCTCATGAATGCATAGATAAAATGAGATGAGAGAAGGAGAACTAGATGGCTCGGTGCCCCCATGAATACTTCTCACAAAATGAGATGATGCCACCACCGTGAAAAGAGATCCAAAAGGTGAAACAACAATCATTGAAGGAGGAAACTATGTAGAGAAGAAAGAAAGAACTAGGGGCAAAAGGGGTACAACAACTAGGGGTAAAAGGAGTACAACACTTATTAACGACCGGAGAGGAGCGGTAATATGTATTGAAGACCAAACCTTAATTACCAAGCTTAGAGCCACTTTATTTATCCTGCCGATAACAAAAATATACATATTCAATTTAGCATTGACTATCTATTAATTTTTACTTTGACCAAAAAATAAATCACATTATATAAAGTTTACATTACCAAATGTTTTTTTTTTAATATTTAAATTTTATTTTTGTTGAATTGTGATTGGTTTACCCCTTTCACTCTTATTGTGTAATCATATTAATATACGGTTAAACATGTCAGTATCCATCACTAGATGACCCAATTCGGAAGATTTCAATTACAGTAAAGTTGGGTGAAACAAATATGACACATGACCCAATTTGATAGATTTCCATTATAGCAAAGCTTGGTGAAACAAATATGATGGCCTGCATTGGAATTTGCAAAAACAATTGACTTGACTCATGTTCACTTTTCACCTTGCTTTCCTCTCAATGCCACTTTTCACTTTGCTTTCTTCTTGCCGCCACACTTATGAGTGCTTGCTATATGTTTGGTAGCACCCTACACGATAGTAAAACAAGCAAAGGACTTGTTTACTAATGCTTACTATATGTTTGGTAGCAACCTACACAATAGTAAAACAAGCAAAGAACCTGTAAGTAATTGCAGGAAGAAGACTTGGAAAACAATAACACATAAGTTACTTCGGAAGTGATCTTTAAGAAAATATTTGACTTGACTCATGTTCACTTTTCACCTTGCTTTCCTCTCAAGGCCACTTTTCACTTTGCTTTCTTCTTGCCGCCACACTTATGAGTGCTTGCTATATGTTTGGTAGCACCCTACACGATAGTAAAACAAGCAAAGGACTTGTTTACTAATGCTTACTATATGTTTGGTAGCAACCTACACAATAGTAAAACAAGCAAAGAACCTGTAAGTAATTGCAGGAAGAAGACTTGGAAAACAATAACACATAAGTTACTTCGTGAAGTGATCTTTAAGAAAATATTTATCAACCTGAACTTAATAAAAGATAAATATAATAAAAAAATTAAATTGGTTAATCAAGACAAAAAAAATAGTAAAACAAGCAAAGGACCTGTAAGTAATTGCAGGAAGAAGACTTGGAAAACAGTAACACATAAGTTACTTCGTGAAGTGATCTTTAAGAAAATATTTATCAACCTGAACTTAGTAAAAGATAAATATAATAAAAAAATTAAATTGGTTAATCAAGACAAAAAAAATTGATGGGTATGTTACAACACTGCCTGGCAGCCCCCACATACTTCCACGATCATTTTTTTTAGCAGCCCCCACATACTTCCACGATCATTTTTTTTTACCATATTTGTTCAATGATCATTTTTTAATGCTCTAGGTTACATTTATTCAACGTACTTAACCGAATGTCATCTTTTTACGCCCTAGTTTCAAGATAGATTATAACAATATAAGTAGTATAGATTATAGTACTTAACATAATGTCATCTTTTTATGCCCTAGTTTCAAGATAGATTATAACAATAACAATATAAGTAGTATAGATTATAGTATTTAACCTAATGTCATCTTTTTATGCCCTAGTTTCAAGATAGATTATAACAATATAAGTAGTATAGATTATAGTAAGATAATTAGTATAATTGTTTAATTTATTGCTAATGGATATAAAAGTGTTTTAAATCAATTTTTCATTCATTTTTATCACGAGAAACTTTTCAACTCAATAATTAATGGAGTTGTCTATAATGCGACTTTTTGGAGATTCCGGTGACGGAATCCGGCGAAAGAAATGAGGTTAAATCTTG
>APFE031557792.1:297770-341063 GCA_000404065.3 Pinus taeda
AAATAATAAACATTAATACCGAACGATAACATTATACCAATAAATTAATGTCGGATACACATTTTATTAAATAGCCAACCTTAAATATAATAAATCAGTAAATATAAAAAATAATAAACATTAATACCGAACGATAACATTATACCAATAAATTAATGTCGGATACATCGATAATTGCCATTATAGTTCCTCTCACGAGACACAATAGCTGTTTTCGGAAACTGGTCACAGCTTCTTCATGGAGCTTGACTTATAATGTTGAGAAGCCCTGCCCGATTCTGTAAATCGACTTATAATGTAAAAAAGCCCTACCCATTTCTGTAAATTACCCTGTAAACTGAAAAAAATCCCGGATTAGTAGGCGCTGGGCGTATGTCTTGGTGTGATCGGTCAGGCAAAACATTCAAAGAAAACGACTGTGCTGAGAAGTTATTTTGTGTAATGCTCTCTCTCTGTCACAATAAATTTGGAGCTTGGCGGAACAGTGTTCAATTCCTCTTATGCAGCTGATCTGTTTTCTACATCTGACATTCACGAATCAGATATCAGTGAAGTGTATTGCTTTACGATAAATTTTATGTTGGTGAAGATTTGAAAAAATTGAAGAATTGCAAGGCTCTGATAAGTACCGAGGTAAAGCTTGTGCTTAGGTTAGGGTTCTATGGACGCCGTAATGATGAAGAAGAAGATAAAAGCGAGTTCTGATAAGGATTTCAAAGCGGAAAATGGCGCCGAAGGTTTGCAAACGATTGTTGATGAGTTGCCGGTAAGCAAGGAGAAGAAGAAGAAGAAGCATAAGGAGAAGGGCAATGGAGATTCGATGATTGCGGATTTTCAGGAGTTTAACGAAATTGAAGAGAAATCCCTCAAATGGAAAAAGAAGAAGAGGGAGAAGAAGACGGAAGGTGACGAGGCAGAGGCAGAAGAAGAAATATCCGAAAAAATGGATGAACCTGGGGAGGAAGACGGCGTTTCAAAGAAACACTTAAAATGCTTTTATGGCCACGGGAAAGAAGGGTTTGAAGGGACACCTTCAAAATACAGTGGAAACAAAGAAGTACAAGTTAAGACGAAAACGAAGAGGTCGGGTGAGGCCGAAATTGAAGAGAAAGTGGATATTACAAAGGAGCAGGACAGTAAAAAAGCAGCACCAGAGGAAGTTACGAGCTATCCTGATCCGGAAAACAGAGAAAAGGATTCCAGAAAGAAGAAGAAAAAGAACAGCGACGAAGGCAATGGAATTGAAGCGCTGAAAAATTTGGAAGACGGAATTGAAGACAGAACCGCCAAAGAGGAGGAAAAGTCGGAGAAATCTCACAAGAAGAAGAAAAGGAAAAGAGCAGAGGGCAATGATACTGAAGCGGTGGAGAATGCAGAAGAGGCTATTGGATACGGAACCGCTAAAGGGCAAGATAATACAGAAAAATCTCCAAAGAAGGAATGGGAGGCTCATGAAAACGTAGAAGAGAAGGAGAAGAAAGTGGGGATTACAATGGAGCAGGACAGTAAAAAAACAGCACCAGAGGAAGTTACGAGTTATCCTGATCTGGAAAACAGAGAAAAGGCTTCCAGAAAGAAGAAAAAGAAGGGCGACGAAGGAAATGGAATTGGAGCGCTGAACAATTTGAAAGAGGGAATTGAAGACAGAACCGCCAAAGAGAAAGAAAAGTCGGAGAAATCCCACAAGAAGAAGAAAAGTAAAAGAGTAGAGGGTAATGATACTGAAGCGGTGGAGAATTCAGAAATGGAAATGGAATACGGAACCGCTAAAGGGGAAGATAATACAGAAAAATCTCCAACGAAGAAAGGGGAGGCTTATGAAAACGTAGAAGAGAAGGAAAAGAGGAAGAAAAATGATGAAGGGCAGTGTTATTCTAATGTAGAACGGAATGAGAAGATGAAGAAGAAAAGAAAGCGCGGAGAAATAGTTTCCGACAATGCTAACCGTGGCAAATCGTCTCCGGCAGACAGAAGTCCACCAAGCAAGAAACAGAAGAAGGTGACCTTTTCTGATCAAGTTGAAGTGTTTCTTATCAACGATACAGAGAATGAGGTGAAGGGCAAGGATTGCGATAATAGTACTGCTACAAGTGTCGAAGACACTGAACTAGTGTGGGGGAAACGGTTCTCGAAAGCGGAAGACAATGCAATAAGAAATGCTATCTCGGCCTACATCAAGGTTTAGGATTCTGCCCATCCTTTTTTCAATGTTCCCGGTTTTAATAATTCTATATATTTTCTATGGTCTGATCCTGGCTGTTGTGTTTTTGGAGTTTGCTTCAAATTTATAGAATACTAGAGTGCCCTAAATACACTATTTGTGCCTTTTTTTTGACCACTGCACGTCAATCTAAGTTGGTCTTTCTACAATACTGAACAGTAGCGTCAGCCAATCACCTCCACAGTTACATGCAATCGACCTGAAAATTGTGGCCACAGAATCTCTACTTGTGCTTTTATAACACAATTCCCGTCTCACTCATTTATAAATTTACATTTCTCTCTGCAATGCAAATTAGGTCTTTTCAGGCTGTCTGGTTTGGACTCTCTGTGTGCTCTGGTGGTATCTGAGTCAAGTCTCTGAACCATGATTTACTGTAGATCCGAGAAATACTAAATATACAAATCAAAACAAACAAGTAAGAAATATATAGCAGTAATTGCATGACTCCTCATTAACACTGAAACAATAATTATAATGATTGCTTGTTTACTGATACACTTTCCATCTCTTCTTATAGAATAATTATAATGATTGCTTGTTTATTTATACCCAGGTCGAAAGACTATTCTCTCAATTAGCTTCCATTAATATTCTATCTAATTGTCCTGATGATGGACCCACTTTGGGGTTTGAAACGTCGACAGAATGAACACGAAGCTGTGGATAATCCGGATCATGCCACTGCAAAAAGGTGAGTCATTGCATGCAAAAATGTCGAGCACACGCAAAACACACTCTTCCACCTGCCAAGCATACCTTTCTACACACCAAGCCATCCCAAGCACGCTTCTCTGTGTAATTCCTTTGTCATGCCATCTAGATGTGCGAAGAATGGGTAGACAAATGCCAACATACCCAACCACTCTCCTACATGTGGTTGCCACAAACCAAGGACACTCTATATGAGAAACACATGCCAACACATGCCAACACATGCTTAGCACTTGAGTCCTATTTAAATGCAATGAAATAATGTATGACTAATCTCTAGTTTACTAGTCAATTCTAGTTTATTAATAACAATGCTAAACATATAAAATCCTCGAAAATAAGAAATGACAGAAGTCAATGCTTAGTATAAAGTAGGCTCACAGCATCAAAAAAATTAACACTACTACCTCTTTGAGAGGAATGTGCTCTCCACCAAACCAGGATTTTCTCTTAGCCTTTTGAACTTCCCCTTTGCGAGGAGCTTTAACATAATGTTAGCTACTTGGATGTAATCTAGGGCCACTGTGGCCTTTTGTATATTGTGTTGCCGGAGATGATACCAGAGATTAATGTGCTTGGAGTGATCATGAAGACAATATTCTGAGAGTGCTTGATGCAAGTTTGATTATCGTAGGAAATAATGATGGGTTCCAACTTCTCTTTATCAACTCCATCATCAACTTCTGAAGCAAAATTGCTTCACAACTTGCTGAAAATGCTGCCATATATTTTTTTTCCTATTGAACCAAGAAATAATTTGTGTGCACAAATTGAAACAATAGCTAGAAGTGTTCTTCCACGTGCCTGCATCTCCTAGCCAATTTGAATCAACAAAGCCATGGAATAGCAACTCACTGTCCTTTGCATACCACATGCCATAATGAGTCGTGCCTTTCAAGTACACCTGACAATTGGAGCAAAAGTCTCATCAAAGTCATCTCTCTCTTTTGAAGAGAATCCTGGCAACAAACTTGGTCTTGTAATATTAAATTGCCCCATTAGCTGCCTATTGAACCAAGAAATCATTTGTGTACCCAAATTGAAACAATAGCTAGAAGTGCACTTCCATGTGCCTGCATCTCCTAGCCAATTTGAATCAACAAATCTATGGAGTAGCAACTCATTGCCTCTTGCATACCACATGCCATAATGGATTGTGCCCTTCAAGTACACTAACTATTGGAGCAAAAGTCTCGTCAAAGTCATCTCTCACTTTTAAAGAGAATCCTGGCAACAAACTTGGTCTGGTACTGTTAAATTGCCCCATCAACTGCATGCTTGATCTTGTACAACCATCTATAAGCAATCACTAATTTCTCAGTTGGTCTTGGAACTGTCTCCCAAACATCATTCTTGAGGATGGAGTTGTACTCCTATCATGATATCATGCCATACTTGCTTTGTAGTGACCTACTCAAAGATGGAAGGCTCTGTTTCAATAATAGAAGACATTAATGCAACTTCTTATTGGGACAAATCTGTCAAAATGAAGATTCAGGTGCTCTAACTTGTTTCTGTGCATCCTGCAATTTCTAGAGAGGCCATCCTGGCTTGCCATCTGAGTTGGAATATGGTGAAGCCTCTTTTTGTTGGTTGGAATCTTGCAGATTTAAATCTGATTTCTCGTTTACTTTCAGATCTGAATTTTGAACATGCTTTTTGCCTTATTCAATCATTGTAGGGAGCTCCATCCTCGTCAAACTATATATCTTTGCTTACTATTGTCTTGCTGTGCTTGAATGTAGGCCTGATATCCTTTAGAAGTCTCAATCTATCCCACAATGATTCCCTTGATACACTAGGGCTCCAACATTGTTTGTTTCTCATGAGAAACATGAATATAAACGGGACAACTAAATGCATAGAAATGAAATACCCATGGCCTCACAAGTAAAAGCCTCCTTTGGTGTTTTGACCTTCATAATTTTGTGTTTAAATTGATTCAAGACGACAGACAAATCTATTGTGGGTCTCGATCGAAAGACAGATGGGCAAGTCCATTTAGTGAATCATGCCCTTTGCTATCCGTGATGGCTCTATTCTTATATTCAACAAACCCATTTAGTTGTGGGTTGTATGGCATTGCAAGTGCCCTCATAATCCTTGCAAATACTAAATAGCATCAAACTGCTTGGAAGCTTACTCTCTTCCATTATCACATGGAAGGACCTTGATATTCTTCCTTGCTTATTTTAAACCAAGGTTTTGAATTCATTGAATCATTGAATACTTGATCTTTAGTTTTCATAAAATAAATCTAGGATCTTAGAGAGGAATCATCAAGTTTAGTGCTCAAACCCCATGTTTTTGGCTGAGATTTTTTTTTTTAATTGTTTATTGTTTTTTATACCAAGGAAAAATCGTAATCTTCCATTATTTTTGAAAAATTACATTCAGTAGATGCTAGTGGCATATGCATAACTGCTGGCCAAGGCCAATTCAAGGATCTGTCAAAAATAATAAGTTTTGGCGGAAGCCATATCAAGGGAGAGCTGTATATATTCACCTCACAGGTTGATCATCGTGTCTAACATGCAAATAAAAATTAAAAAACATAAATATATACATATAATGATACCGTGTATCAACAGAAGAAGAAACCATTCAAAATTTAGGCCCTGTCCGCCTGAGGATATGCTCTGTCTATGTATGGCCGATGGTAATACTGATGTTGTTCTGCTCCGAGTTGTTCCTCAATCATCCACAAGCCTCTAGGGTGTGTCGAGGCCTCCTTGGATAATTTGTAAGCAACCTTGTTATGTTCCCTGTTAATGTGTTGACAAATGATAGAGTTAAATTGTGCTTTGAAAACCATAATCTCATCCAGAATGTTGCTAAGTGTATGAGCATGACAGTTATTTATATTGTTGAACCAGTTTATGATGATTTTGGAGTCTCCAAATATCTGTAGATTATTGCATGAGTGTGCCAGTGCAAAATGCAATAGGTGTCTAAGAGTAATCAATTCTGCAAAGTTGTTTGTTCCCTCCCCCAATCCTAGTTGTATTTGGAAATGGTGTTGTTCAGATAGGTATAGTAGGATACCCCCCCCGACATCCTTGAGATTGGGCTACCCCGTCGAAATGTGCCCACTGGATGGATTGATCTATAGTCTCGGAGGTATGAGATCGTGATGTAGTAGTTTGGGGTTCCTTGGGGATTTCATGATAGGCGACAATGATCTTAGCTGTTATGAGTGGCCATTATGCCGGTGTTCCTTTAAAAATGATATCATTCCTGGTCAGCCAGATCTTCCAACATATGAGAAGAGGTAAGCACTGAGTCTTGTTGTCTTGTTGCTCATCAATCCAATTGTTCCATGCTTCTGGAATTGAGAGGCCATGTCATCTGCCTTGCTTGGAGAGGAGGTGTATTGCTTGTTTCCATAGCTGAACATTCAATGGACAAACTAAAAATAGGTGTTCATTAGTCTCCTCTGCCTAGGTACAGAGGACACACCAATGCGGCCCATAGTGAGATTTGCGCATAAGATTTCCTTCGCTAGCTGTCTTGTTGTTGAGCACATTCCACATAAAGAGTCTAGCTCGTGGAGGTGCTTTGAGCTTCCAGATCTTCGCCACCAGTCCAGAAGAACAGGATGTTTGCGGTCCAAGAGGAGGTTTGGGTAGCTTGCTTTGGGTGAGTATTTCGCGTGTTCTGTCGGGGTCCATATGAGCTCGTCAGGTCCCTCCTTAATGCGTACACGAGCTTCATTAAGGGCATTTATATGTCCTTCCCAGCTCTGATGCCAGTGATCGGGAATGCCCAGGTGTCGAGCCGATAACCATGCTTGTTCAAAAATGGAACTGTTCTCCATGTCTGCTATCTGGCCGATCACCTTAATGTGCCTCTGGTTCAAGAAGTGTATGAGCTCTGGAGGTAGCTAGTGCATGTTGCCCCCACCGGTCCACAGATCCATGTCTATTTGGGCCATATTGCCTTCATTGATTTTCCAAGCAAGACCCTCTCTGATGTTGGGCATAGAATGAAGTATAGCTTTCCAAACGATAGAAATCCCTGTGCGAGGCCAGGTTGGGATGCGAATCCAGTCCATGAGATGATGTGGCTAGATATATTTGTGATATGTGACTTCGGTCCAAAGATTTTGTGTAGTGAGCAAGGACCATCCCATCTTGGTTGCTAATGCATGAGCAAAAACAGAGAGGTCTTTTAGACCCCAACAACCCCACTTTTTAGGTAGAGCGATCTGCTTCCATCCTTCCCATGCATAAGACTTGCCCTCTTTATATCCATTCCAAAGGAATTTGTAGCAAATCTTCTGTATGCGGGCAAGAATTCCTTTAGGGATCCAAGCCAATGTCATCCAGTGTATAGGGGTGGCTTCCAAGACAGATTTTATGAGGACAAGGCGACCTGCTCTTCAGAGGAAACGATAATTCTAGTTTTTCAACCTCTTCTCAATTTCAATTACAAGCTAAATCCAATCCGTAATTCGATAGTAATGGGGCTTGAACCAGAACCCCAGGTATTTGAGGCCATCCTCCAGGTGATGCTGTTGGAACGGAAAAAATTGATGAGCAATTCTGGCTTCCTGGGGGGTAGTATAAGAGAGGGTGATGGTGGATTTGGAATGATTTGCTTCCATGCCGGTGGCCTTAGCAAAGAGTTTGAGGATGTCATGGAAATTGTTACAAATAGAACATTCTATTTCATGTTCAAGAGCAAAGAAGTTATTGTAGGTCCTTTTCATGATCCCAGTCATACTTCTTTGTTTTTCAGCTTCCCTAGTCATGATGGTCTTGTAGGCAACACATTGAGCAGCTTTATGACCAAAGTTATGACAAGAGAAACATTGGCCATTGAAGAAATTCCTGCGATTATCAAACCTACCAACCGATTGATTGTAGTTTCTATTGTCGTCCATTCTTGAGCCAAAATGAGAATGATTTACCTGAGGTTGATTGAAGCTTCTGTTCATCCTTGACGTAGATTGCCCCCGTCTTACTTGGTAATCTTTGTTCATTCTTGAGGCAAATGGTCCCTGATTTATCTGATAGTCTGCATTATGCTTTTGTTGTCGATTGTCAACTTGTTCACTTCTCCGTGCTGCATCAAGATAACTTTTGGAGGTGGATGGCTTCTGTGCTTGAGACGTTTCTTCAGAATATCCGAGACCTGTCTTGATTAGAGGAGAACGCTGCACTTTGATAATCTCATCTAAAGTTTCAGATCCTTTAGCAAATCTAAGATTAAAAGCTTTTGTTTTCTCAATTTCTTTTCTAAGTCCCACAATTTCACATTCTAACTCTTCATTGTGTTTATCTCTTTCAGCAAGTTAGAATGTCAAAGTGTCTATGATCATGTTCTTTTCTTCTAAACAAATTTTGAGCTTAGAAATTTCTTCATAAAGATCTTCTTCATTTATAGCATCTAAGAAGTCATCATCTTCAAAAGCCATCAAAAGTCTATTATGATTACCTTGTTCATCTTCATCACTATGTGAAAGTCCATCACTGTCTTCATGAGTATAATAGCTCTTCTTACTTACATTCTGTTTTCTGTTCCATCTGACAGGTTCCTTACCTTTGTCTAGTCTATCTTTATGAGGGCACTTTGCAGCATAGTGACCGACTCTTCCACAAGCAAAGCATTTGAAAGGCAGCTTACCTCTGAATCTTCCAGTTCCCCGTTGAAGGTTCTTGACAAAGTTTGATTCTTCTTCTTCTTCAGACATATATCCTGGTTCATTGTAATCTCCTTTTCCTGAGGCTTTGAATGCGACTTCTCTCTTGTCTGATGGTCCTCCTTTTCTCATTTCGTAAGCAGTTAGAATTCCGTGCAGCTGTGACATGGTAAGGCTCTGTAGATTTTGCTTTTCTTCTATGGCAGAAACTTTTGAATCAAACTTAGGAGACAAAGATCTTAGAACCTTTTCAACCAAAACAACTTCTTTTATTTCTTCACCCAAGTTTTTCATACAATTTACAATCTCATCTATACGTAGGAAATAGCTAGCCACACTTTCATCATTATGCATTATGAGAATTTCATATTGAATTTTAAGAGTTTGTAATTTTGCTCGTTTTACCTGTTCATCTCCTTCATAGCTCAGAACGATCTTCTCCCATATTTCTTTTGCGCTTTTGAGCTGCATCACCTTGACAAATTCTGATTGAGATAGACTTCCCAATAGAGTATTGACAACTTTTGCATTTGTTTCATATTGCTTCTTACCAGCTGGATCTGTAGGAGTTGCTGATGAAAATGTGTATCCTGTTTCCACAATATCCCAAACTTCTGTACCAAGAGATTGAAGATAGGCAGTGATTCTTACCTTTCAATAGGCGAAGTTGCTTCCATAAAAAATCGGTGGCCTGATAGATGCTTCTTTTTCGTAGTTGCTCATGATGATATATCTTCCTTCAAGTGATCAAGCTTATGCTGAAGGACCTGCTCTGATACCAATTGTTGAAAATAATACTGAGAGGGGGGGGGGTGAATCAGTATTATTAAATTCTTTTCAATTTATACAAACATTTGCAGATCTGACTATTGAAACTTGCATATACCTTCCAGACTTATAATTTAATCTGTTCTTCAAATGTTGACCATTAATCTGTATGTCAGAACCATATAATAATGAACAGGAACAAGAAAAATTGACAGTCACACCAAAGAACACCAAATATAAGGTGGAAACCCAATGTGGGTGAAAACCACCTGCTGCAATATGTCTCTATCTTCTTTTAATTAGAAACTTCTTTTTACAATGATTCTGTACTGGTGCAGTCTTATACCAGCACGCAGGCTTCAACCTGCAGAAGGCTACAACCTTTTCTCGTTCTCCAGATTCTCCTGGAAGGGAGTCTAACCCCCTTAGCTCTTGTACTAGCTGAGGTACTAGTACGTAGGTGCTGACCTACTGAAGGCTTCAACCTTCTCTTTTCTTCCAGGGACCACGTTTCATAAATTTTCAGACTGGATCCATGAACATCAAATGTGCATCAACCAATCTCTTTTCCACAAACAACTACTGAATCAACCAATAACTTCTCAGAATGCTGTAACCAGAAAACAATACCAGTACCAGACACCAATTCTAAACCCAGAACACTGCAGCAATAGACAAAAGCAGCTATAATATATTTCAAGAAAAGTCCGCAACTTCACTAATAGAAACCTATGGATATCCGCACTTCCGCTGTGTCGAGCTTGCGGACCTCCGCACCTGCGCTGTCTGTGGCCTGCGCACGTCCGTACCTGCGCTGTGTCTGAACCGCGCACCTATGCACCTGCACCCGTGTCTAGCTTGTGCACCTGCACCCGTGTCTGGCCTACGCACCTCCGCACCTGCACCCGTGTCTGGCCTGCGGACCTCCGGGTATAGACAATTTATCAGTCCTCAAATATACTCCAGACTGTCAGATTCACAGATTTGATCATGCGCCAAAGAGATCTCGACCCATCAGTAGATCTATCTTCTAATGCTCAGGTCTCTCCTTGATTCAGGTCCAGCTATAACTCACCAACAGATCACCAGTATTTCAGATCTTGTTCTTCTTAAGATATTCAATACACTTGTACTCAGCCAAATGATCTCCTTTCCTTTTATAGCCAAGGCCTTACTAAAACCATGGTCCAAAACCATAGGAGTCCAATAATAGGGACCTAAAACCTGGGTTCAATACTTTAGATGCAAAACCACAGACCAAAACCATAGGATCAAAAACGTCAGACTAAATACCAAGACAAAACATAAGATTTTCCACGTGTGCGTTTTTCTCTGCATGAAAGTCCGTGTATTTTGGGTTCGCACTTTTTGATCGGAACGCCTGCGAACATATCCGCACTTTGTGAATGGCGCACCTGCGAAACTTGCCGAAGTCCGCACCTTTTGATCGGCGCACCTGCGGAACCCGAAAATAATGTTGCTGCACTTATAATCTGTCATCTGATTCCTTTGTCATGCATCCCATGTATTCTGTCATATCTGATATTTCTTCCGTAGACTCATCTAGTTATATATAAGTGAGTTGAACTTCCATGAGTGTGTTGCCATCAAGTACAACACATACATCATAATGCCAACAAATTCTATGTTTTGATCTGTGTATTGGCTCCTTGATACGCTCTTTCTACAACAAGCTTTCACACAAACTCGTGATCTATTGTCTTGTCTCACAACTTTGTGCACACACCAAAACAATAATTGAATTATGTGCATTCGTCCTCCTTTTATGCTATTTGATCATGCTATATCTAGCAAATACAAATTTAGAACACAAGTTGAGTTCGACTTGTTAACTAAGTCAACTCTTAGTTCAACACGCCCTTTGCTTCAATCAAGACTGGAGCTCTTCAACTCGTTCCCTTCTAATTATGAACTCGCACATGGATAGCCACATAATTGAGCCTCCAACTAGTGCATGAACAAACTAACTCGGCTTTTTTCATGAACTCGTACTTGACAAAATAAGAACACATTGAAGTCTTTCTTGACTAAGGCACAAGTCAAGAAGAAGACCTTCTTCGCTACACTTTTCAACACTCCCTCTTAGCGAGGAAGGTTCTTCTGGAAGAACCTCGTCCACCTAGTTCTGTCTTGAACACCACCACGTTCTCCGCTGTTGCAGCAACTCCCTCTGAATTAGAAGAGTTCCTTGCTTTCTCTATTGAAATCTGATCTAAAAACCTGTTCTTTCCAACCACGCTCTGTCTCTGCGAGTCTATCACTTCAGTGATAAGTTTTTCTTCTAGCTGGAGTTGATACTAGAAGATCCAACTCTCTCTTGATCTCCCTTAAACAACACCTATGCCTACTTGGCTCAAACTCTCCTTATACTAGGAGTCACTGATCGAGTGGCTTCCTCCACTCGCGTTGGGCTATGCTCCTCATCATCTTGCTGGTCGGTCCAATTGCCAACTAGCTTAGACTCAAACTAAGATACTAGCCGAGGCCCCATCTTGAGTTGCTTCTTCTTAGGTACTCTAATGTGCTCTTTCTCTAAGGACTCTCTTAGAGGTCTGCTCTCCTCAACCATCACTTCTCTACTCTAAGCTCTCCTTAGCTTGCTGCTCAAGGTTGCACCTGTCTCTACCTAAAACTTGTAGCGATTCTTCTTCCTTACACCTATATGCTTCTTACATCCGGAAGCCAAGTGCTGGAGGTAAGCCTTACCTCTGTTGAAGATGACATCATAACCCTTGTCCTCAAGGGTAGCTACCAAAACAAGATTCTGCTTAAGGCTTGGAACATAGGGGATATCTTTGAGATGAAGAGGATTACCTGAATCTCTCTGAAAGCTGATAGTACCAACAACTCTAGTTGCATATTGGCCATCATCTCCTAGCTCAATCTGAAAATTGAAACTGCATGTCCTTCTCCTCTAGGTCGTTGAAATTTTTCTTGTTCCTGGTTATGTGGAAGGATGCTCTTAAATCAATATACCATAGACTATTGTCTGTCGAGTTGTCATGCAAGCTATCAATGAGAAATCTTTTTTGAACTGGGCAGAAAATGCATCTACTTCCGCTGATGCAGTTACATGATCCTTACTGGACTCCTTCTGCTTAGGACACTTAATGGCATAGTGCCCAAACTCATGGCAATGGTGTGAAAATTTCTGAATCTAACAAACCAAAAATCCTACTACAGTAAATTGATTTGCGTTACCTACTTTTATTCTTCATGTTAATAAGCTATTTTCAGAAATGTTGAGGAAATATTAATGCAAATACACTGCAGCCTACACCAATATACAAATCAAGTACTGAAAAATAAATGAGACAATCACACAAAGGACACTTATTTTTGGACTAAACGTCCCCGGAAAAACCCAGTGTGGGAAAACCAATGCAACAAGTATGATGGTTTTATTATTAAGCAGATTTCTGAATACAATTAGGGTGCCAAATCTGGCTCACCCAATAGAGAATAAACCCGACAGAAGTGCCTCTATCCGAAGACAGATATTTTGGCGAATCCAACAACTGGATGAACAAACCACATAGGTGACTGCGCTGTCCCTAGTGCTGTGCAGTGATGGCTACCCCAAGATCTGCGCTGGAACTGCATCACCTCCTCTAGGAGCTGCGTCACCCTCCCAATGAGCCTTCCTGACTCAGAAATCAGTCTGCTGAACTAATGCCCGATCTACCTCACAAAAACCCTAGCGCTGCCTCTAAGTGACTACGTTGGCTCCTCTAGCCTCTGTGTCACCCTTTTTGGCGCTGTGCTGTCTCTCCCTGGTGATGCGCTGCCTCTCTGTTATGTATTCTCGGCCTTGGACTAAAGTCCCTCTGTCGAACTGCCCCTCTTTGCTCTAGAAACTCACTTTGAAATTCTCAGCAAACCACGCCCCAAAATTTTGAACTAGCTCAAGTGTTCCTCTCTCTGTGTGTGTTCTCCAACTGACGCCAAGCCTTCCTTTATACTTTTTTTGTTGAGAAATCAATGGTAGTGATCTTTTCTCTAATCAACAGCTAAGATGAAATTAGACTTGATCCTCGTCTCTTAGAAGTTTCTCACCCATATTTTCTTTAATATCCATTAATATTTTAATTTTCCTAAGTTTAGACATAGGAACCTTATAAAAAATATTAATTATTTTAATAAAATACAATCCAAGTGGAATTTCACCAAATGATTTCTGGATCTTGGAGATCTCATGTGTTCTAGCTGCTCCACAAAATTTCGGAGCTAAAGCAGATCAGATGCTAGCAAAAAATCAACAAATGGAAGCACTTGATCTTGCTTAGATCCTTCTTCTTGCCCTTCTGACTGGACTCAACCTCTCCTTGGCCCTTCTTGCCTTTGGCCTTACTACCTTTGCCTGCTAGGGCAAAGTTCTCCTCTTTCTTTGTCGGTGCTGATCTACTATCTCTCATTCCTTTTCAGATCTCTTCCTGAACACAGTCACCCCATAGCCTTTCCCAACTAGGAAAAATTTCTTTGTCACTTACTGCATTCTGGAAGGTATGCCAAGACTTATGAAGTCCTAGTCTAAGTCACTGGGTTTGGTGAATTTACTCCTTAGGATTCGAAATTCGCTGAACCTCAAGCAAATTTGAATAAATTCGATTTTGTTCGCTGAATAAAATGCTAAATTCTAGCATCGAACAAAATGCCGAACATTAACACAAACCGAATTCTGAACTTGAACATAAAAAACCAAATTCACCTAAAAGAATCATTGAAATTCGCTTGCATTCGGTTAAAAGTTCGAATGTGTTCACATTAGGGTTTTCGTTAGGCCGTTTAACAATTAAAAAAAAATAAAAAATAACCCCGACTTTTATGTTTTGCCACGACCCACCCCGACTTTTGTCTCGATTCACACTGACACGACTCACCCATCGACTCCAGTCTTCCGCCTGATGCCGTGTACCCCTGCTTAGTGCTCAGTGCTCGTCGCTCAACCATAAAGTTTCAAGTTTCAACCCTTGGCTCAGTGGACTGGTCACTACTCTTGCTCAGTGTGACTGTTGCTTCTTGGCTCTCGGCATCACAGCCTACAGGCTCACAATCATAGCAAGCCGCAGATTCCCGACTCACAGAGTCACAACCTACAAGCCCCACGCAACACGCTCATAACCCATGGCCCCATGCTCACAGCCACTTGATCCTTGATCTCTGGCACATTTTTAACAATGGCTCGCTCATTTTTAACAAGCTTTCGTTCCTCTTCCTCCTAGATCTTGATGGCTGCATCTGGCTTCAGGTATAGCCTACAAGCGCGCCATACAGTGACATAGTGACACTATTAGGCAGTCATGAGCCAAAGCCCAACCTGAACAGGGGACAACAGTGAGCAATCCAGGTAGTCAAAATGCACATTTTTTCTTCTTTTTATTAGTTAATATATACAATTTACTAGCTAAAATATAGGTTTTTTTTAATATAGTGTCTCGACTCTCAGGATTTACCCTTAGTTAGATCCATACTATTTAAATTTATTTTATAAGCTATAGTTTCATTCTGCAAAAAAATGTAAAACTAATTAAAATGTAAATTAAAAAAAAACTGCGGAAATTTCAAGCTTCACTTCAGTCTTCAACAATCAGAACCTTCAAATTTCAATGGCACCCCCAAAATCAACTGTTGTAGCATGGAATTTTGTCAAAAAAGAGGGCAAAAATCTTTTGTATCAGCTGTGTCATCAATTCACTGCTCTTTAACTAGAGCAGTGGATCTTCTTCTCAGTATTAGCAATGGAAGTGGAGGTGGTGTTGAAGGTTGCACCAAGATCTCTGATGAAAAAAAACCGCAGTGGAGAAGATTATTTCACTTCAAAGATGGAAAATGAAAAGGGAAAATAAGATGCATCGAATTGAGAGAGACACTGCCATGTCTTCCTCAAACACCATTAATTCAATCTCAACCATTGGTGGATCAAGTTCTACTCCAGTAAAAACAGGTGGAACCAAAACATTAAATCAATTGTGGAAACCTGTGGAGAGACAAGAAGTTGATGACGCTGTTGTTGATGTGCAATGGATCGAGTGAAGACATCAAAATTTATTTTTGGAATTTTGGATGAAACATTCAAGAGGTTGGGCAGAAAGATGTGGTCCATGTTATTACAGATAATGCATCAAATTGTGTTGGTGTAGGGAAGATGATTATGGAAAAGTATAATCACATTTATTGGACCCCTTGTGCAACTTATTGCTTGGATTTAATGTTGCATGATTTAGCCGAATTTCCTTGGGTCAATGAGACAATCTGAAGAGCCAAAACAATTGCAAACTTCAGCATCAACCATCGTCTGACTTTGAGCATATATAGGAAGAATGCATCAAAAGAGTTGTTGAGGCCTTGTGATACAAGGTTTGCCACTTTTTATATTACTATGAAAAGAGTTGTTGAGGAAAAAGCAAGCCTAAGAGCTGTTTTCTGCAATACTGAGTGGGAGAGATCTCCTCTTTCAAAAGAAACTAAGGGGAAAAATGTTGAACAAATAGTGCTCAATAATGGATTTTGGGAAAATGCAAACAAGGTTTTAAAAATATGTGGCCCAATTGTTGATGTGCTCTGCATGATTGATGGTGACAAACCTTGTATGGGTTTTGTTTATGAAAGCATTGATCATTGCAAAGAGGCCATTGCAAGTTCTTTTAATAATGCGGAAGTTGATTACCAGGAAATATAGGAGGTAATTGATCAAGGATGGAAGATGATGCATAGTCCATTACATGCACCAACATACTATTTGGACCCTATATTGTTTGGGTTATCAAGACAGGGATGAAGAAGTCATGAATGGACTTATCCAGGGTATTAAGAACCTAATCCAAATCAAGCAATTGCAGGTTTGGTTGGATGTCAGTTGAGGGCATACAAGTTAGAAGAAGGGTTATTTGGAACACAATCATAAGTGATCCAACGGTATTGTGGGAATTTTATGGATCAGGGGCACCAAAATGGCAACATTTTTCAATTTGTATCTTAAGCTAGGGATCAAGTGCATCAGCGTGTGAAAGGATTTGGAGTTCTTTTGACCACATTCATTCCATGTTAGGTCCCTATAATACTAGTGATTCCCCTATTACTATTGTCATTGTAGCCCTTATTGTTATTGTTGTGCCCCTATTGTCCCTATATTGTTATTATTTTGCCCCATAGAAGCCCACTATTGTTCTTGTTGTGCCCTTATATTATTATTGTTATGTCCGCTTTTGATTATATTGTGACCCCTTAGACTCCTGTATATAGAGAGGAGGTTTTTTCATTTGTATCATCAAAGAATTGTTCATTTGTGTAATGTAAAGGAGGTTGCTTCCTTGAAGAGGTTGATTTTGAAGGCATTGATCTATCTTTTATTTTATTTTGTGAGCTGATTGCATAACATTTCGTATTAGTGCTTTGGATTCTAGGGTTTCGCTGCTCCAAATAGGTCATCGCGGAATTTTCGCTATAATTTTTTCTTTTTCTTTTTTCGACGATGTTTTAGACGCTAAACAAAAACCCATTTGAGCTGAAATCTCTCTGAACCTCGGGTTCGAATTTCAGATTTTGTCTTGCTATATTTTCGGAGATATGATCCAAGGAAGTTAGGGTTTTTGCAGGATCCCGAATTATATCTCAAACAGGTGACCTGGGGAAAATCGTTATAACTTTCTTTCTGAGCATCATATTGAAATTTCGTAAGAAGTTACAGAAAGAGGATGACCTGTAGTTTTCTGTGTATCGGTTTTAGGTCCCAAGGTCGAAACAGTGACACGTGGAACTTCGTACAAGTTCGCCCTATTGAACCAATCTATAATCAGGTCATCGCAGGAGATTTGGCATAACTTTTCCTTGGAGAATCCAATCTTGATCAGACTTGCAGGGTTAGAAACAGGACTCATAGGGCTACTGCAGGATGCAATTTCAGACCTTGGAGATCCAAAATTATAGAGATACAACAGATTCAATTTCGAGCTCCTACAAAGTAAAAAAATGTGTGTAGTTTTTTTAAAATTTTGCATAAGTTTGGTTTGAAAAACTAGTTTGAAGGAATTCAAAGGGCATAGTGAAGCATTATTATCATTAATTGATGCCCCAAAGAAAGAAAATGGAAACACTTAGTAAGCAACCTGAAATCTCTAGCATGACTCATGAAGATGAGGAAGAAATGCAACATGATATATCAAAATTACGAGACCAAATGCAACAAATTTCACTCTCACAAAAAGTAACAGAAGCTAAGATGGACGGTTTAAAGAAAGACGTAGAAGCTAAGATAGATGGTATGAAAGACAACATTGAAGATTGGAAGAAACACATAGAAGGTTGGAAGCAAGGTTTGACAAAGTTGCTACAAGAAAGGCTTCCTAATGGCGAAAAGGTAGTAGAGCAAACTCATAAAGAGAACAAAAGAAATGTTAATCATGATTCGAAGAATGACAACATTGAAGATTTGAAGAAAGACGTGGAAGGTTTGACAAAGTTGCTACGAGAAAGGCTTCCTAATGGCGAAAAGGTAGTAGAGGAAACTCATTATGAAAACAAAATAAATGTTAATCATGATTTCATAGACTCTAATGTTGGAACAAAGACCCACTACATTCCAAAGATCGATATGAGGAAGTTTGATGGGAAGGATCCCGTAACATGGATATTACAGATGGAACAATATTCGATCTCCATAATGTGCAAGACACACAAAAGGTACGCATTGCAACTTTATATTTGGAACCAAATCAGTTTGTATGGTATTGATGACTTTGCTCTCGTAAACAAATTGTCACCTGAACAATTTTTACGGAAGAAATGATAGCACATTATGGGAATACAAAAAACAATACCTTTTTTAGCCAATTGATAAATCTCAAACAAAAGGGTTCAATGATGGAGCACATTGAGGACTTCCAAATATTGAATATAAGGGAAAAAGATATTCCATAGAAGCAGAGGATTGATGTGATCATAGGGACTTTAAAGGATAACATCTAACATGAGGTTTGCCTTTGGGAACCTGATTCATTGGAGAAGGCATTCAGGTTGGCAAGAAAAATGGAAAGCAAAATTATGGCAACAAGGAAGCATATCACTCACAACTATAAAGATGGAAGTGTTGTTGCTCCTAGCTTTCCACAACCTACAAGGTTGACACCACAACAATTGGAAGAAAAAAGAGCAAAAGGGCTTTGTTATAGTTGTGATAACAAATACACTAAAGGTCATAAGTATGCTGAGAAGAAATTATTTTACATAGATTCTGAAGAGGAGGAAGAAAAGGAACAAGAAACGTCAAAAGAAGAGGATATACACCAGGAACAAACCCTAGAGAAAAAAGAAATGAATCTGACCATATCTTGTAATGCATTGACCATAATTACCACTCCTGAAACTATCAAGATAGAAGGACATATCAAGAAGAAAAAGGTATAGTGTTGATTGATTCAGGTAGTACCCATAATTTTATTCATTGTAAAATAAGCGAGGAATTGAATTGCTTCCTATATCCAACACCAAAGTGTCAAGTGATGGTTGGAAATGGAGGAACCATAAATTGCTCTGGAAAGTGCCATAATATCAAGCTATCCATGGGAGAATATGTATTGAATAGCCCAAGGCTTTCCATTCCAATGGGTGTTGTTGATGTTGTACTAGGAGTCCAATGGCTACAATAGCTTTTAATTTTCAAGAAACTTTTCATGAAATTTTCTTCGGAAGGAAAGGAAGTTGAATTAAGGGGTATTGCAGGGAAACCGGGAAAGATAATCAGCTCTAACAGAATGACAAAGCTTCTAAAGAAAGAACAACGAGACGTAATTGCACAATTATGTTCGCTAGAGGTTTCCACATCGAAATCATCTATTTTTCCAGATCTCCAAAAAGTCTTGGACAATCACTCCAAGGTATTTGAGACTCCCAAAGGCCTCCCACCTATTCGTGATCATGATCATGCTATTCATTTGGTTCGAGGAAGTGTTCCTCCAAACATTAGGCCTTATAGATATCCCTATGCCCAAAAGAGTAAAATTGAACATATGGTTGTAAAAATGTTAGAGGCTAGTATAATTCAACCTAGTCAAAGTTCTTTCTCTGCTCCAGTAGTATTGGTGCACAAAAAGGATGGGTCATGGCGCATGTGTCCGGACTATAGGGAGCTAAACAAGCTCACTATTAAAGATAAATTTCCCATTCCTGTCATTGTTGAATTATTGGATGAATTGCATGGATCAGTTTACTTCACCAAGTTGGTTCTTCATTCAGGATATTATCAAATCAGAATGAAGACTGAAGACATTCCGAAAACAACATTTAGAACTCATGAGGGTGATTATGAATTTTTGGTTATGCCTTTTAGCCTTACTAGTGCACCTTCTACATTTCAAGGTTTCATGAATTCCATTTTCAACCCTTTCTTAGAAAATTTGTGTTAGTATTTTTTGATGATATGCTAATCTACAACAAGTCTTGAAAGGATCATGTTCAACATGTTGACAAGGAGCTCAAACTATTGGAGGATAAACAATAATATGCAAAAAGATCCAAATGTTTATTTGGAGTACAAGAGCTGGAATATCTGGGTCATATTGTATCTCATGAAGGTGTTAAGGTAAACCCTAGCAAAATTAAAGCCATTAAGGAATGGAAAATCCCCACATCCATAAAGCATTTACGAGGATTTCTCGGGTTGATAGGGTATTATCGCAAGTTTGTTAAGAATTATGGGAGAATAGCAGCACCTCTAACAACATTATTGAAGAAAGATGCATTTTCATGGGCTCCAGAAGCAACGAAAGCCTTTGAACATCTTAAAGAGGCAATGTGCCAAGCACTGGTCTTAGCAACATCGGACTTCACAAAAACCTTTATTGTGGAATTGTGATGCCTCAGGAAATGGAATTGGTGTTGTTTTAATGCAAGAAGAAAGACCCATTGCTTTCGAAAGTCGTCAAATCAAAGGAAAGTATTTACACAAAGCTATTTATGAGAAGGAAATGTTGGCAATACTACATGCACTTAAGAAATGATGACGTTACCTAATGGGAAGACACTTCAAGGTAAAAACTGATCATGATAGTTTTAAATACTTTCTAGAACAAAGATTATCTTAAAAAGAGCAGCAAAAATGGGTCACAAAGATGTTGGGTTATGACTTTGAAATCATCTACAAAAAAGGGAAGCAAAATGTTGTGGCAAATGCACTCTCAAGAAAGGATTAAGATGTAGAAGCATTGCTTTGCCCCATTTTTATTACCCAACTAGATTGGATAAATGAAGCAAGAGATGAATGGAAGAATGACGAAGAAGTGTGGGCACTTATTCAAAAGCTACAACAAGATCCCAGTACATATGATACATTTAGTTGAAAAAATGATTTGTTATGGTACAAAGATCGCTTATACCTATGTAAGAATTCCCAACTCAAACAAAATATTCTTATGGAATTGCACACCTCTCCCTTAGGAGGGCACTCGGGATCTTTAAAAACTTACCACAGGGTTAAGAAGGAATTTTTTGGGGATGGCCTTAAATCGGATATTCAAAAGTTTGTAAAGTTGAAACAATTAAGACCCCAGGTCTATTACAACTTTTATCCATTCCAAGCTAACGTTGGGAGGAGGTTTCAACTTTCAATGGATTTTATCGCATGTTTACCCAAGTTCGAAGGAAAGAGTGTCATCATGGTGGTAGTTGACAGACTTACCGAGTATGCACACTTTTGTGCATTATTGCATCCATTTAAAGCAAGTACAGTTTCTACTGCATTTATGTAAAGCTACATGGAAACCCAAAGATTATTGTAAGCGACAAAGATCTCATTTTCACTGGAAATTTTTAGACATAATAATTTTTTTTGTCTTGGTACTCAGCTCATAGCTCATCTTATCATCCTCAATTTGATGGGCAAATTGAGATAGTAAACAAATGTTTCGAAGGATATCATCGTTGCTTTGTATCTGATAAACAAACACAATGGGTCAAATGGTTGCCTCTGGCTGAATGCTGGTATAACACTTCCTTCCATACTACAACAAAAATGACCCCATTTGTGGTACTTTATGGATATCATCCATCGTCCATCAAATCATATTTAAGAGAAAATTTTAAGGTTCAAGCAGTGGAAGATCACATCGAGCATCAACAACAGATTCTCCAACTCTTATAGGATAACCTTACTTTGGCGCATAATAGAATGAAACAACAGACAGATCAACATTGCAGTGAAAGAAGTTTTGATGTAGGTGACTAGGTATTCCTACTGCTACAACCATATAAACAAATGTCTCTCAAGCAAGCTAAGAAGGATAATAAATTATCACCAAATTATTATGGTCCGTACAAGGTGTTGCAAAAGATTGGTACTATGGCATACAAGTTGGAGCTTCCTGCAGCTTCCTAAGTGCACCCAGTTTTCCATGTTTTATGCTTAAAGAAGGTTATAGGTGACAAACGCCCAGTTCCAACAATATTGGCAAAACTTGATGAGGAAGGAAAAATCATATTGGAACCTGAAGCAGTCACAAAAACAAGAACTCGACAGTTATGAAATCGATCAATTTCAGAGTATCTCATCAAGTGGAAGAACTTACCCGTTGAAGATTCCACATGGGAGGGTGAGAATTTTATACAGAAGCATCTAGAGTTGTTGAATTTTCGAAGTCTATCCGTTAGAAAATTAATTTGTATTGTGCTGGTTTATTTCTTCTACTTGTAAATTCTGAACAAGTTATTTAAAACATTTAAATACCGAAATAAACACAATACAGTAACACCATCTACAGATCATCAGTTGAAAGAAAACAAACACGCAATTGACATTGTTATTTTTGGACAAATGTCCCTAGAAAAACTCAATGCGGGGAAAACGGTGCAACTATTATGAGGGTTTATTATTATGTAGTATTTCCTTGAGTACAACTAGGGTGCCAAACTGGGTCAGCCGACAAAGAAAATACACTGCAGCAATAACTCTCTATTCGAACACAGGTATTCAGAAAGCTTGTCCCATGAAACCCTCTCCAACGACTCTCAAGCTTAGCACTGGCCCTTTTGGCCTTTGCGTCAGCCTCCTGCTGCATTGCGTCAGTGCCAGGATCCTCTGCGTCAGCCCTCTGAGGCACTGCACAGCCTATGGGACCCTTTGCGTCACTCTTCCTTCCTTCTGCGTGGATGACGCAATCTCTCTGGGCTCTACGTGGCTTGCTCTGGCTGCTGCTCTCGCTCTCTGCTTCTGTGCTGGTCTTTTGGCACTATCTCTGCCTCTCTACCTAGTACTCACTGCTCCTCGCTGCTGATCACTGATTCACTTTTGCTTAGCAACCCCGCTGTAGCAAAATGAATGATTGATCACTTTGGTGTGTTCTCCAACTGACCCTCAAGCCTCTTCTTATACTTTTCTCGTTAGTCTTTCAACCGTTGAGATTAAATCCCTAATCAACGGCCAAGATTAGATCTGGCTTGATCCATGACTTTTGGAACCTTCTAACCCAGTTTTATATTAATTCCCATTAATATTTTATTTTTCCTAAGTTTAGACTTAGGAACTCCATTAAAGATATTAATTATTTTAATATCTCCCAAATCGGTTAGAATCTACCCAAACCCTTTCTGGGTCTTCGAGATCTCATGTGCTTTAGCCTCTCCACCAATTTGTTGACCTAGGTTGTCATTGATGTCAATATGGCAATATTCTAGATACTAAAGGATGACATGAAGCCAAGGGGAAGCAGAACAGATTCATGAAGAGACAAAGCAAGAAAGGCATTCATATATGCAAGGAGGTCTTTGAAAGACAATGCCAAGCCAGAGGAGCCACATTGGACTAAGAGGAGCTACAGGAGGAACCATATAGCAAGGAGGCATATCAGAGTCATCAGGAGCCATCGGAGGAGCAATGGATGCGTTTAATAGCAAACAGAGGACGCAGAGAGCCATCAGAGCGAATAGGAGCAGACAGAGCCACCAGAGGAGCAGATGAAGACGAGAGGAGCTAACAGGACATGAAGCACCACCATTGGAGCCATAGAGGAAGCAGACAGAGTTAGAGGAGCCAAGAGGAGCCAAGTGGAGCACACAGAGTGCTTTAACACTATCCATGGCATAAACATGCATATGGTGGCAAAGACCTGTATATGCATTTAACGCAAACAAAGCTATCAGAGGCGGAAGACTTAGACTCATATACAAATACACTGACGGAGTGAAAAAGGCAGAGTTTATATTGTATGAGCATAATACATTATCATAGGAGGAAACCCATATACATATGCTTTAACACTATCGGCGGGCACATATTACAAACACTTGGAGAAAAGTTGTTGAAACACCAATTTCTCCATTGCTGAAACACCAACTTTTTCCGCGACGACTTTATATTTTCAGCACATCAATCGAAGGTAAACATGAGGAAGCTAAAGCGAATGGAGGAGGGAAGCCAGAAGGTCGAGCGAGTGTTGAGGAAGCCGAAGCTCAAGCGAGCGAGGAGGAAGCCAAAGAGCCATTGAGTAAGCGGAAACGAATGGACAAAGGCATGAGAATGTATAAAACAGTAAAAACAGAGAACTGGTGTTGCTGTTGGTGTGGCAAAGAACCAGAATATGAGGTAGCAAAAGCAGCAGAGGTGGTTAAGCGTTGTATGAAGTTGTTGGTGAACATTGGTGAAGGCTGCTGCAGCTGTTGAACATTGTTGAAAAAGTTGGAGAAAACAACAGAACAAAAAGAGGGTCCAACAGAACAAAAAGAGGGCCAAAGGACCAATAGGATAGGAGGAATTCGAAGGGTAGAAGTTGCCAGCAGAGAAGCAGTCTTGTTGAAACATTCACCGTGACATTAGAACATATGCTTGAACTGAAAGCGGGTTCTTATGCAGAGTTTTAGTGCAGTTGTAGTGGACTCACTAAAGCAGTGTGGAGATATGATTAGAGGTCAGCTATTGGAGACTCTGTGTGAATGGTAGGAAGAGTTGTAAAGACTCCTTCAAGAGAAGACTGGTTGTCATTGATGCTGTAGCTTGGAGACTATAGAGAAACTATAACCAGACAGAAGTCAGCAGAGAAGAGTTTTGAGAGTAGAACATTATTATCAAAAGTGCCTTGACAAGATAGGATAGGAGTCCTTGGGGCTGGTGCCTCAGAAGCAAGAAGGATAGGAGTCCTTGGGACTGGTGCCTTAGAAGTAAGTAGGATTGGAGTCCTTGGGGTTGATGCCTCAGAAGTAGCAAGGATTGAAGTCCATGGGAGTTTGTGCTCCTAAGTCCAAGATTGGTGTCTTGGCGAAATAGAGTTGGTGCTCTGGAGGTTGGAGCCTCACCAAAGTCCAAGTTGGAGCTTGGCCACTGATTGTAACCATCTATATATTGTATCTATTTTACTGCACAGTTTATATTAATAAAAGCATTTATTCTTGCTGTTCATCTTGTATTCTAAATATATATGTTTTAACTGGTAAAACAATAGTGGGAAAAAGAAACACTGATTCACCCCCCCTCTCAGTATTTCCAACACAATTTTCATGGCTAGAGCACATTCGATGCTACCCCAAATCAACACTTCATCTTAGTGAAGACTGTGCTCTAGTAATACTCCTCACTGAGGAACACTCTGATTATCTGGCACCGGTACCTGTGTTGATGCTAGGCCTCCCAGCCCACATCCTCTATACTGCTGCATTCTGTACTACTGCCCATGGCCTTGCCACTGCCACTGTTGCATCCGTATGACAACTCCCTCTACATCCGTGCTACTGCTGGTCCATACTTCCAACACTGCATTTGCATTGCATCCCCCTCTCATCATGCTGCATCGTGCTACTGCATACTGCTACTGCACTTCAACTAAATTATTAAGAAGTAAGTAACTGATCCACGCAACTTCTAACATCCCTATTAGGCTAGAAACACACATGATGCTGAAGCTCTCTCTGCCGCTAACAAGTGCTTCCTCTATTGACCTCTGCGCTACTGCAACAACTCCTTGCATCTCGCACCGTTGCACACCTCTCTATGCCATCCTACACTGGTGCAACACTCTCTGTGCCTCTCGCACTGTTGCACCCTGCTAGCCTCGTACTGCCTGGGGACTCCTGCACTGTAGCACTCTCTGCCGCTTCCTCCGCATCCATCTCTACCGACATTCGCCAGTCCTGCTACTCTCTCTTCGGGGCTCTTGTAGCAAGGTATAGTCCGAGAGGTTGGGTACCTCAAAGATCCTGCTCCTCATCGCCTGTAGTCCTCCTGACTACAACTCGATGTCTCCCCACTTCTTCTCTAGTGGGACATGAGCACTCATGGCACAATCGTCATCTTCCTCGACTTCTTTCTCCACCTTCACTGGCATTGCCTTAGAGTCAGACGCCTCTCCCTTGTTCTTCTTCCTCGGACATTGGTTCGCATAGTGACCTAGTTCCCCACAGTGGAAACACTTGACCTTAGAGAGGTCCTTCTTCTTCCTCTCCTCCTGCTTTCCCGCAGATGCCAGAGCTACATTCTGTTCGTCTTCCATGTTGATCCGGACTCCTTTGTTGCTACTTCCCGTCTGAACTCCTCTTGGCGAAGAGCCGCCCATAGTTCTTCCCAATCTGGAAGACTGACCCTGCCCAGTATGCTCTAGACAAATGTCTCCCACTCCTCCGAGACTGCGTTAAGTGCGGTCCTTACCATCAACTCTTAATCTGGCGTGGCCCCTATGGAAGTCAGTTAGTCCCGGATCTCCTTTAACTGACCGAGGAAGAGGTTTATCTGCTCCCCCTTCTGCATCTGGTATGACCTTAGCTGATTCTCAAGGAGCATCTTCCTCTGCACGAAAGTATGCTGGTACAACGTCTTCAAGGTGTCCCACATCTCCTTTGCTATTTCCTTCTCGGCAATATGTTGGACCACATGATCCTTGACCCCATCAAGGATGATGCATTTTGCGTTGCTCATTGTCTCATCGTACCTTTCATTAGCTACCAAGTCAACTGGGATAGACATTACTATCAAGGCGAAGCCCTTGATGCGATGTCTGTCTAGAATGGACAGGATCCTGGTCTTCCAGACCACAAAGTTGGACGCTCCATCCAGCCTATCTTGATCCCTTAGCCCATTCACAACCATCTCTCTTTTCTTCTTTGTCGACTCCGTCTCTCTACTTCCTGCCTGGAAGTTCTCGGTTTGACTCCTGCTGAGTCGCTATACTTCCTATTTGGAATTTCTCGGTTCAACTCCTCCAAGTCTCTTTACTTCCCATCTGAAAGTTCTCTTTCGGACTCCCTCTGAGTCCTGATTTCCATTTGAAACAGAGAACTTATGATACGCAGAAATATATGCATAAATATTTTATTTAAAAGGATGAAATAGACAAATGATGATTACAAATGGGGTTCCTGGTTTATATACTTCCATGGACACCCTTTGGGGAAAGGGCACGATCTTATGATCGTGCCCTTTCATCTAATTTAATTGAAAATTAAATAATAAACCTAATCTAACTAATTTTTACATAACATTGCCTTCCTCTCGAAAGAATGCTTTGTCCTCAAAGCACACGTAACGACGGATGTTGTTGACAAAATGCTTCATTCTCCCAAGAAGCTTCTTCTTCGGGCAAGTCCTTCCACTTGATTAGATATTCCTTGATAGTACAATATTGAAGCTTTTTTTCTCTAGTAGACAAAATACCTTCTGGTTCTAAAATGACTCTTCCCTCATCATCTAGGGATGGAAGTGTTGTTTTCTTCCACCACATATACTAGTTATATGCTTCTCCTTCCATTTTCATGGATGCATGCCTGAGCTTTTTGTCATCGTCATTGATGTCATATATCTCAAAGTATTCTTTTGCTTTATTTATTCATGCAACATTGTTTTTTCGTTTCCATCGAATTTAGGCATCTTGACTTTTGCCCTTCGTTGGTATGTTGCTAATGGTTGAGCGAAAAAGGGGTGTTGATTAGTAAAGGTGTCCCAAAGTTGCTTGTTTGTAAAGGCTATGTTACTCGCTTCTTGGTGGGGTGTCGCTGATTTTTTTGGGGATTCAACCTTTTTATGAGAGTCTGTTGACTTTGTTGAATCTGATGAGATGTGTTCTTGATTCTCGTCACTTTCTTTTAGTAGTTGTTCGGGTGTACAATTCGACCTTTTACACAGAAGTTTCAGCATTGTTAAGGCATCTCTGATGTTTATTTCTGTTTGGACATGTTGACTTTCCATCTTTATTTCTATTCGATTTGTTGTATCGTGAAGATTTTTGATTTCGTCAGCCTGCTCCCCAAGCTTGATCTGGAATTCATTTAATCTTTTATTGACCTCATTGTGGTTGCTATTTATCTTATGCTTCGAGTCCAACAATTTTTTTTTGGAAATCCGCCATTGTCATTGTCGACATCGAGCGGGTTTGCGGGGGTGTGTATTTATCTACCAGCTTAAGTTTTTTTGTTTTTTTGTTTTTCTTAAATAATTAAATTAATTAATTTAATAATTTAATTTAATTAATATTTTTTTTAAATGTTATATATAACTTTATATAACTTATAAATAAAATTATAATTATGTATTATATATAACTTACATATATATTAATTATATTATATATATATTTATATATATATATTATATATATATATAATATATATATATAAATAAACATTTAGTTATATATGTAATATTAAAACATATGTTATATAATTTGAAAACAGACAATTACGTTCACCCCAATACGTCACAACCAATGCTTCCAGCGGATATTACCGCAGAGCCTAGGCAAATTTCAGTGTGCGTACCAATTGAAGAACGATTGCATAACTGGAAAACACAGATTTGGATCAGATACACTCTACAGATGTGACAGATAGCGGATGGCAGAACAGGAACGGGGTGTGCCGCAGACTGCGTACAGGTGCAGAAGACTGCGGACTACGATGCTTGAACAACGTGGGTTGGGGAAGCTACGGTGGGCAGAGATGGAACGTGCTGTGGGCACGATACAATGCAGTGAAACGGGGGACAGCGGAACAATGATGAATATGTGCAGATGGCCAACGGACAGGAGCAGCAGAGCAATATGGTCTATACAGCGGACAGTGGAGTTAGCGGATGTACAACCGGAGAATCGTCTTGCTCCGATACCAGATGAAACAGAGAACTTATGATACGCAAAAATATATGCATAAATATTTTATTTAAAAGGATGAAATAGACAGATGATGATTACAAATCGGGTTCCTGGCTTATATACCGCCATGGACACCCTTTGGGGAAAGGGCATGATCTTATGATTGTGCCCTTTCATCTAATTTAACTGAAAATTAAATAATATACCTAATCTAACTAATTTTTACATAACACCCCCTTGGAAATCCTTCTGCCAACCATCAAGTTGCCTCTCTCCAATCGTCTGTGCAACTACAACACTGATCCAGATTCCTTGGCTAGCAATCCGCCTCGGCAGCAGCTCCCTCTACCTTGGTTTTGCCCTGTTAGGTACTGTTCTGACCACAGTACCCTAACAACTTCACTCCCACAAACTGCCCACAACTTCCTTTGCCCCAACAGCTGAAGGACCGAGCCTCTTGGCTCTGCGCAATCCCAACACTAGCAAAATAGCTCCCTCAGCCAACTGCGTCAGTCCTCCTAGCCTCTGCGTGGCTGTGCGTGACCCTGTTTGTTCCCTTCTCAGCATCTACGCTGAATTTTCTCTTGCCCGGATTGATGACACAGTCTCTCTGCATCAACCCTTCCTCTCTTGCTTTCTGCAAGGATCAACTCTGTCACTCGGGACAGCTGAATCTGCTGCAAATTCTCTGCTCAGCTGATGCCTTCAACTTTCCCGTCATCTACAGCCATGCTCTGATACCATGTTGAATTTTCTAAGTCTATCTATTAGAAAATTAATCTGTATTGTGCTGGTTTATTTCTTCTAGTTGTAAATTCTAAACAAGTTATTTAAAACATTTAAATACCGAAATAAACACAATACAATCACAACATCTATAGATCATTAGCTGAAAGAAAACAAACACACAAGTGACACCGTTATTTTTGGACAAATGTCCCCGGAAAAACCCAATGCAAGAAAACCGGTGCAGCTATTCTGAGGGTTTATTATTATGCAGTATTTTCTTGAGTATAACTAGAGAAAAATACACGGCAACAATACCTCTCTATTCGGAAACAAGAATTCAGAAAACCTGTCCTACGAAACCCTCTCCGGTGACTGTGAAGCTCAGCGCTAGCCCTTCTGGGCTCTGCGTTGTCTTTGCTGGGCTTTGCGTGGCCTGCTCTGGCTGCTGCTCTCGCTCTCTACTTCTGTGCTAGTCTCTTGGTACTGCCTCTGCCTCTTTGCCCAATACTCATTGCCCCTCGCTGCTAATCACTGATTCACTTTTGCTTAGCAACCTCGCTCTAGAAAAATGAATCACTGATCACTCTGATGTGTTCTCCAACTGACCCTTAAGCCTCTTCTTATGCTTTTCTCATATGTCCTTCAACGACTGAGATTAAATCTCTAATCAATGGCTAAGATTAGATCTGGCTTGATCCATGAATTTTGGAACCTTCTCACCCAGTTTTAATATCAATTCCCATTAATATTTTATTTTTCTTAAGTTTAGACTTAGGAACTCCATTAAAAATATTAATTGTTTTAATATCTCCCAAATCGGTTAGAATCTGCGCTTTAGCCTCTCCACCAATTTTCATGGCTAGAGCACATCCGATGCTACCCGAAATCAACAAGAAGTACTCAAACATTGAGGACAACACTTTTTTGAAGGAGAGGGGCATGTTAGGTCCCTAAAATACTAGTGATTCCCCCATTACTATTGTCATTGTAGCCCCTATTATTATTGTTGTGCCCCAATTGTCCCCATATTGTTATTATTGTGTCCCATAGAAGCCCACTATTGTTCTTGTTGTGCCCTTGTTTTATTATTGTTATGTCGGCTTTGATTATATTGTAATCCCTTAGACTCCTATATATAGAAAGGAGGTTTTGTCATTTGTATCATCGAAGAATTGTTCATTTGTGTAATGTAAAGGAGGTTGCCCACTTGAAGTGGCTGATTTTTAAGGCATTGACTATCTTTTCTTCTATTTTGTGAGTTGGTTGCATAACATTCCAAGAAAAGAAATAGATTGTTATCTGGAAGATTAAAAGATCTTGTTTATGTTCGTAGAAACTTGCAGTTGGCTTTGAAAAATGTGGCTAAAGAGTCATCCAATTTCTCTACTCCGTGGATCAATCCTGTTTCAAATGCATCAAGGGATGAAGTTGATTTTTACATTGATAGTGACATTGACAGGGAATTGAGTGATGAATTTGACGCTGAAGCATCTAGCGGATTCACAACTCCTACTGCTCTTGATGTTATAGAACTTTTTGATATAACAAGTGGGCTAGAGGAACATCAAGAATAAAACTTGTGTTCCTGTTTTAGGCTTCTAGTTTACTTTTTGCATGAACATTTTTATAAAACTACCAAGCTACTATAAACTTTAGAGTTTATATATTTTGAATATTTTTTTATGAGATTGTTTTTCAATAAATGAAATCTGATATGACCCATGGTTTTGTTGAATTTGATATGGGTGCGAATGTTTGATGAATTTCTCACCTTGTTTACTATGTATGGAAGTTGGTTCTTTATTGATACTTGCTTTCATGGTTTATGAAATTATATGTGGAAATGATTTAAATGTTTGAGCAATAATCCTATGTGTTTGCAATGTGCATTATGGACTTTGAAAATTGACTTTAAATTGATTATATATATATATATACATATGTTTTTCAAATTTCTATATGTCGAATTTTATACTGAACTTTATCGGCAAAATTTTAGGTGCCGAACATTATTCGAATTTCAAGGTTGTTGAACTCGAACACGAACACGAATGTGGTGACTTAGGTCCTAATAATGCAAAACTCACAAGGTCTTGCTCTGGCACAGTGACACCCACACCACCTAGCTCATCTCGAACCTGAGTGAACTTAGAAAGATATGTGACGATGAGCTCATCCTTGCTCATCTGAATACTTCCTAGCTTCTCCTTAAGAGTAAGCTTCTTGGCAAGGACAGACATTCGAATCTCCTAGAGAATTGCACAGTTCAAACCAAAGACATTGGATTCGTGGGAAAGCTCTCTTTGAGTGAGCCTATAGAGAAGTAAGTCTTTTCCAATCGAAATTTATCAGTGGTAGAAGGGACAGTGCAACAGAAGATTCGTCAAGGAGGATTATTTCAGGTGGGATGCAATTTTTCCTACAGCAGTTGCTGGGATATGTTGGCGTCAAAAATTGGCACAATATGGATACTCAAAGTGTCTCAAATTTATCTACTAGATTAGATGAAGAATTCACATGCCTAGCTAATTTGGCATTAGCGGATGTTTGGTACATTGATAGCAGGGCTTCAGCTCATATGACTGGAGTACGAGAACATTTCTCGAGCTATCAAGAAGAACAGATGGACTTCCAAATAACTATGGGAAACATAACGAAATGTACTCCAATAGGGAGAGGCACCATAGTGTTTCAAATGGAAGCAGGGACCAACATTAGAGCCACCAATGTTCTGTATGTGCCAGGATTAGGATGAATTTAATTTCAGTGTCCTAGTTATAGGAGAAGGGATATGATGTATACTTCATCAGGAAAAAAGTACACATTAAGCAGCGAAGCTGGAAGAAGAAAAAGCAAATTGGGGTTGAAAGCAACAAGTTTTATAGGTTGCAACTCGAATCGCTAATGGCACTGATAGGAAGCAACTATAATGGTGAGAAGGAGCGAAATGAATTATGGCACATGCGAATGGGGCACTTACTCCATGGAGTACTAAGGATGCTCAGAGAAACTGTTACAGGGGTACCAGTCCTAAGTAGTGAACATGATGACTTGTGCAGAGGATGTGTGCTAGGAAAGTACATTAAAGTAACTTTTTTCCAAAAGTAACAATAGAGAAAAGGATGTATTAGGTTTAATACACTTAGATATCTGCGGTCCTATGTCCACAAGGGCTCTTGTTGGTGGTGAATAATTCGTCACTTTTATCGATGATCACTCCAGAAAAACTTGGATCTATTTCTTAAAGACCAAGGATGAGGTCTTTGATCATTTCCGAGAGTTTAAGGCTGTTGTTGCAAATATGACAGGGAAAAAGATAAAGGTATTGCGTTCAGATAATAGCGGAGAATATACGGACAAAGATTTCACAGAGTTCTGCGCAAAGGAGGGCATCAAAAGAGTGTGGACAACTCCATATAATCCGGAGCATAATGGAGTGGCAGAACGGAAGAACCGAACTATTGTTGGGGCAGCCAAAGCCATGTTGTATGATCAGGATCTACCTAAGTATCTATGGGCAGAAGCTTGCAACATGACAATATATATCTAGAATAGAACTCCTCATAGAGCATTGGGGAAGAGAACGCCTGAAGGAGTATTCACAGGGAAGAAGTCGGAAGTCAGTCGTCTCAGGATATTCGGGAGCGTGGCTTATTGCCACATTCCCGACGAGAAGCGCAACAAACTGGATCAGATTGCAGAGAAGGGATATCTCGTAGGATACAACGAGACCTCAAAGGCATATCTACGTTCCAGGCAGTAGGAAGATTGTAGTAAGACGGGATGCAAAGTTCATGGAAGTTAGAGCTTTCAGGAAATTTCGTGAAATGCCTGTAGAAGATCAGTGAGGAGATGTTTCGTTAGTCCAAGAGCAGCAGGGACAACAAGAAGGACAGATAGGAGAGAAGACACCTAGGTTGAGTATAGTGACCAGTATCAGTATTTCCTTAGAGGGAGGAAATGCAGATGCTTCTTAACGGATGAAACAACAGAATCAGGAGGAAGAGTTGGTTGAGCCTCCCACCTCTAGTGGTAGAACGAGCAAAGAGGTGCGACAGACGTTGGGGGACGCAGAGGAGTTTGTTGGAGCTCTTAGAGTCGAGAAGAGGCAACGTAGACAACTAGATAGATACCAAGCATTGATAGCTCAGATTAGAGAACCCTCTAGCTTTCAGGAAGCTGTTCAACACCAAGTATGGGTGGATGCCATGGTGGAAGAGTACAACTTTATTATGACGAATGATATCTGGGAAGTAGTACGTAGACCAAAAAATAGATCAGTTGTAGGATCACGATGGATCTACAAGATCAAGTATGCTGCAGGCTACAACGTAGAGAAGTACAAGGCAAGGTTCATAGCAAAGGGGTATGCTCAAAAAGAAGGGATAGACTATGAAGAGACCTTCACCCCAGTTGCTCGTTACACCTCTATTAGATCTGTTATATCCCTAGCAGCTCAAATGGGATGGGAGATTCACCAGATGGATGTCAAGACAACATTCTTGAACGAAGTGATAGAAGAAGTGTATATAGAACAACCTGAAGGCTTCGAAACTCATGAGAAGAAGTTTCATGTTTGCAGGTTAAAGAAAGCCCTGTATGGGCTCAAGCAGACACCTGGAGCATGGTATGGTCGAATTGATAGTTACTTGTAGCAGTTGGGATTTTCAAAAGTGATGCTGATCCCAATCTCTACTATTTACTGGTAGAGAATAAGCCACTTATTCTAGTACTATATGTAGATGACCTGTTCCTAACTAGGTCATCTAGGCTCATCCAAGGCTGCAAGAAGAATCTTGAAGTCGAATTCGACATGAAGGACTTGGGATTGATGCATTATTTTTTGGGGTTGGAAGTTTGGTAGAAGAATGGAGAGATCTTCCTAGGACAAGGGAAGTATGCTATAAAGATTTTGAAAAGATTCAGAATGCAGGATTGCCGACCCATGGCTACTCCCAACTGGAAGAAAATAGATGCATCAGAGGATAAAGAAGTAGATCCCACCTTGTACAGACAACTCATTGGGTCGCTTATGTATTTGGTCAACACTAGGCCAGGAATTTGTTTTGCTGTCAACACTCTTAATCAGTTCATGGTGGAACCAAAAAGGGTGCATTGGGCAGCAACAAGACACATACTTGGGTATGCATGTGGAATAGTCGGATATGGGTTGAAGTACTCTAGAGGAGAGGATATCAGCTTGAATGGGTTCACCAATGCAGATTGGGCAGGTAATTCGGTAGACCATAAAAGTACCTTAGGGTACTCTGCTTCAGTGTTGGATCAGGGATGATATCTTGGTGCAACAGGAAGCAACGATCGGTAGCACTGAGTTCAGTAGAAGTAAAATACATGGAAGCCAACATAGCTACGTGCGAAGCCATATGGCTCAGAAAATTGCTTGTGAGCCTATTCAGAAAAAGGATGGAGGCGACTAAGGTTTATTGTGATAACCAGAGTTGCATCAAACTCTCTGAGAATCCAGTATTTCATGATCGGTCGAAACATATAGATATCCGTTGTTACTTTATCAGAGACTGTGTTCAATGTGGGCAATACAACTACAATATGTTCCCATAGGAGAGAAGGAGGCCGATATACTCACAAAGGCTCTCAGAAGAGCTAAGTTTACTCAGTTCGGAAAGTAGTTGGGTATGGTTGAAAATCCGTTTCAGTAGCAGTAGCAGGTTGCAATGCAGGGACAGTTGGCAGTGGCAGTGCCAACAACAACACAAATGCAACAATTCAGAGGGAGCTGTAGTACAAATGTAGCATTGACAATGGCAGTGTCAAAGGGAGTAGTACAGTTGCAACGACAACACAATAGTTGGTGGACAACATGTCATATATCAACAGAGTAGAGGACGATGCTTCAGAGTCAGAGCAGTGTATTGCTAGAGCACATTGCTCGTTAAGAGAGAGTGTTGATTTGGGGTAACATTGGATGTGCTCGAGGCCTCAAATTTTGCATGGAGACTTGAGCACATGTATCCCAAAGAACCCAAAAAGTGTTTTGGGAAATTCCACCCAGAAGTGATTTTATTAAAATAATTAATATTATTAATGGGGTTTCTAAGTCTAAACTTAGGAAAATTAAAATATTAATGGGTATTAATCTAATAAGGAGTGAAATTTCTAGAAAAGGCCACACATCAAGTCAAAACGATCTGAGCCTTTGATTATGATTTAATCTAGGCCGTTGGTTGCCCGACAGGAAGATATAAGAAGGGGCTTGAGGGTCATTTGGAAAAAACACTACGCAGATACTCAATTGCCCAAGTAAAATCGATTTTCTCACTGGTTGAAGTTCGGCAAGAGAAAATCGATTTAGAGGGAGAGTTGCAGGTGGAGGAGAGATAGAGGGGTTCAACATTACTCATGGAGAGGGACGAAGACGCAGAGCAATACAAGGGACGGTGCTGGGTAGGTTGACACTAGGAGAGGCAGCATTGTCTTGAGTGACACGACATTGCGTAGGCCAGTCCAGAGGCCAGAGAAAGTGACGCTGGGCAAGTCAGAGAGACGCAGAGGGTGGAGGAACCTCTTTCTCGGGTCAGATACTTGTTCAAGAACGTCTGTAAATATTCCTTAGAAAGCCTTGTTCTATACTGCTGGGTGTAATTTGTACATGTTGATTTCTGTTGAAGAATAATAAAACCCTCATTTGCTGCATCGGCTTTCCCGCATTGTGTTTTTCCGGGGACGATTGTCCAAAAATAACTGTGTCATTGTGTTTGTATATTTGTCAGCATTTTATTTACATTTACCTTCTGCAATGTTTTAATTGTGAAGGCTGCAGTAGAATATGTTTCGATATTTGCAGTAAGAATACAATAGATAACTTATTTCTGAGATAATAAGTAGAAGAAATCATATTAATCACTGCAGTAGGATTTCCATTTTTGAAATTTTCACAAGGGAGGCTTCTCCTCACCTCCCTTTGGCTTTGAAGGAACTTCCTTTTGATCATAGTCAATGTCACTATTATTTAATCTCAGAGGGCTGTCCACACGTTGCCTTCTTTCTGGTTGACCTTCCTCTGCAATCTTTTAGTTCTATCATCAATAGAATATTACCTCCTTTATATACTCAGCAAACTGCCTTCTTTCTGATCGGCGGCCTCATTCTTACCTACACTGGTCTCTTATCTGACCTGAGGCACTTCAACCCCTTCCGCTCACAGGTGTGAGGCCTTTCGGCCCCCTCTGCTCCCAACTAAGGCCTCTTGGTCCTCCTGCACTCAGTCGGAGGCTATTTGACCCTCTGTTTACAGCTCTGAGGCTTTTCAGCTCAATTCTAGGGCTTCAACCCTCCTCCTGGGCACAAACAGAATCTCGACAGCCTCATTTTCCTTCAAACAATAGACAGAAACCTCACTTCCAGCCTCTTTTTCGTTTGGCAAACAGACAGAAAATACTTTGTCCAGCAGACAAGATACTTGGCCTCTTCTAGGGATCTACTCTTCCTGCTTCCTAAGACAGATAAGCTCCAGCTCGGCCTCTTCCAAAACAGATACCAATGCCAATGCATTTCCTCCATTAACAGTCTTTTCTACCTTATCCTCCATTTCATACTTCTTTGCTAGACTGGGAGCATACATGTTTAGACAAACATCTTTGGGAATAGGGCCAATAAGGGTCAAAATTTAAGGGAGTAAAAAAACATGAAATCTCAAGATCGTCTATTCCCACAATCAATATATAAGAATAGTCAAACATGATGCCAACTTGAGAACTAAAATCCTCAGGAGTTAAACTAAGAACTTTTGACTTTCTCCCCAGCTCCCTCTAGTTTTAGACTAGCTTCCTTGTCTTCCATTCTGAGACTTGAGAGATAGTCAAGCTGTTGAACATTTGTCTATTGGGATGACTTAAGTGGCTGCTTAATTACCAACCTCTGATACCATGTTGAATTTTCTACAATAGTGCAGAATAGAAACTAATCTTCTGATCTGATAATTACTTTCCAATGATTTCCAATCAAGTTATCTTATGTCACATTTATTAATAAGCAATTATACACATAAAATCTCAACAGTAATGCAATGAAATCAGTAGGATCATAAAGAGACAGCCAAACAAAATTGCAACAACAAAATTACCTTGGGAAAACCTAACAGCTTTTCTTCCAAGGAGAAATTGTTTTTCAACAATATTTACAATTTCAAGGGAATTCTAGAAATCAGTTCCACAAATCCAAGTCCAATATACCAGTCAAACATGGTCAAATACCAGCTAGTCAATGCGGGTCAAACCTCCAAAAATCAGAGAAATCTGTGCTGGTCAACAGTCTGTAGTTTCGGCTTGTGCTCAGCTTTGTCCTGCGGTCAACTACAGTCAACTGTGGTTGACTGCAGCCCAAATCTGTGGTCAAAGTTTTCCTCTTCTGCAGTCAAACTTGCCTCTTTCTCTGCAGTCAAATCAGTGAAAACTTTGGTCAAGCACAATATATTTTTCGATCAAAAGGAGCAGGTCAAATTCGGTCAAATGGCAGCTTCTTGATCTCGGTCAAACTTCCATTTCCTCCTCTTTTCCTTGCACGTGTGGATCAAAACATAAGAGAGAATGATGATGTATGAATTGGTCAAATGGGAGAAGTCTCATGCGTATTTATATTAGTCAAAAGGGTTGGACTTTGACCAAGGGTCACACCCATTTATTTCTGGGGCTGACTTGACACTTAGGGCCTACATGAAGCCCAAAAGTAATAATTTTTAATTTTCATTTCCATAATTTGCTTTGGCCAACTTGGGGGGCCTTTTGACATGCGGGAATACCTCCCGATGCTACACAAAACTCAACAATTTGACCCAACAAGGGTGATGAAAATACCACTAGTGGCATTCTGATCGTATGATTTTGTTATCCACTAATAAAATTACTCTATTTTTTACTTGGAGAGAAAACTTCCAAATAAACATAAATATGTAAATGAGAGGGAGAAGGGTGATTGGCCTTGGGCATAATGAGGGAATCCTGGTAGCCCTTTTTGGCAATGTTATCAGAACCGAACTGGTTATCGAACCAGTAGACCCCTTGGACCGAGAACCCGTTAAAATTGGATTGGAATCAGTAAAAAAAACTAGACGAAAAAACGGTCTACCAAAAACACAAAATATTCAAATTTTAAAGAAAAACATATATATTCATGTGCATCTATATGAATCCAAGCCATATATATACAAATAAGCAAAAGATCTCATTTATATAGCATGGAAGGATACAGATAACCAAAATAAAACCGAGTGCAATCCATTTGTGAAACAAAAATATGTCAAAAAACAGGTCGTGGATGGCCTTTGACATCCAAAAAAAATCACGCTACAATAAATACCTGCATATCATCAAAATCTTTGTCTATATTGGGATCTTCATCATCAATATCACCCTCTAAGCATTAAAATAAGATAGGAAATGCTTACCATGCCAATTCATGACTTTGTTTGTGTGTTGAGTACATTTTTAGTAGGATCATGAAAGAGGAGTTTGACAACCAATGCCGCTAACATGAAGGTACATAGAGGGCATGGTGTTCTTAATTAAATACTAGTTCCATAACCTCATTCATGACAAAATCCAATGGAAATGTTGCAATCCCCCGAATCCTGAAAAATTGTTATTTCTGTTGGATTTTGAGTGGGGTTTAAAATTCTACTTTCTCCATATGAAATCCAACGACGTCGGAACCACTGTCAAACATCTTGAGTCATTTGATGGTGATTTTAAAAATTCAAGTAGAAGGGGATGAAAATGAAAGATAAAGGAGAATGCCACATTACCATGAATTGCATAGCAATAGTAGGGCTGTAGGCTTGAATATTAGGAAATTATTATGGGCCAAGGGCCAGCTAAGAGGGGGAAAAAGAAAAACAGGCTCCCTGTGCTGCGCTGTTCGGTTAAAATGGCTGGTTCGGTACTGAACCAGCTGGTTCGGTACTGAACCAGCCAAAAAACAGTTCAAGAGGTCAGTCCGAACTGGTTTTTCCTTCCAACTGGTTGGACTGGGTGGTTTAGACTGGTTCTGATAACACTGCTTTTTGGTCACTTCCTGTTCTTATACTGCAATATTCCATGGATAGAATTATTGTTCTATTTTATAGATAATTCATTTTACCTGCAGTTCCTGTAGGCCATGTTCATTTACCAGGGATGAACTTGCATATATGTATAAAGTTTCCTATATTACTAGTTATATAATTTGAAGGAACGTACATGTTCTGTTTTGGTTCCAAAATGAATTTTGATCATCTTCATCACAATTCACACAGCAATTCTTAATCATTCTGGTATAGGTTCTATGTTCATTGATTCCTAATGTAGGATAGGAGATGACATGATACAAGCAATCAACATAGGATATTAATGTAATAGTTCATACATGATCAAGCAAATGTAGGTGTTGTATGTAAACAGCTATATGTGGCCTCGAACAAGTTTTCCACTGGCATTAGACAACAAATGTGCGTGAGAAAATATGAGTGAACTAAAATTACAATAACATATTAGTTTTTTTTTTCCAAGTTTAATTGCCAACCTGGCATTTAGAAATACAAAATTCAACTAGTATGATAAGTTATTTCTCAACCCTTGATAATGCAATGATTGTCTGGACATGACCAAATTATTTCCACCAAGTTCTTGTGGCCCTCTAGAATTGAACATGAAAATACTCCTAATGGAGCTTGGCTATTCCTTTGACAATTGGATATTTGCTAGTGTGCATTTTAGTTGAGAAAAGATGAGAAACTAACTCTGGTTGATGTCGACTGTCTCTACCTATATATTCACTCATTTTTGGTGTCAACATGGCATTTAGTCTGCTCTGTGGATCTTCAATTTACCTACTACATCTGCTAAATCCTAGGTTCAAAAATTTGCCTTTCACATTTTATTGTTTCTCAAATAAATTTCTCTACTAAGCAATTAATTGAGACAACTTTGTTTGAAAGTGAACCAAGTGGGATAGCTTGCTATTTAAGTTCATTAGCCACTAAGGTTTGAGAGGTTGCAATAAAAGTTTGTTTGTTAGTTTCACTTAGAGATTTTTCCACTTAGATGGTTTTTTGATGTAAGATCCCAAGTTGGCTTTCATCCTTGCACTGTAATATGTTGACGCTAATGTATGTTCATTTTGTAGAATTGGCAAAAGATCTAATAACGGTTTATGTGTATCTAGAAATTAAGTACCTCTAGGCAGTCTTTCCCAAGAGCATGGTTATATTAGATATGTGCTTAATGGACCACATTTATGTGTATTACAATTTACAAACTGGATCCTCTTGAACTTAATGAATTGAATGAATGGAGGAGTAAGTTTCGTTTTGTACAATCTTATTATTTGGTTGGTGCTGAGCTTTGTCATCAAAATAAAATTTATACGACAGTCAACAACACATGGAAGTACCAAGTTTGACATTAGTTCTAGTGACATGGATGATTCGAAGAAAAAATATGGTACATATAAATGAATGCCTATTCTAAGTTAATCATTCCTTTTGAAACTTTAATTACGGGTGCAAGAAATATATCTCTTTTGATTGATTGATATTGATGGAACTGTAAATATATTTCTTAAGTATGATAACGTATCTGGCATGAACTACTGAATGCATTCCGTAAATGATAGTATGAGGATAAACAAAGGAATTATTTCATTTTGATTTATTTGTGCAATTTAAATTTAATGGAGCCCATTTGTTTTAAATCCAATTGTGTATTGTTATGCATAACCTTTCATGTTTTTGTTTTACTTTAACATGCCTAATGTGTGAAACAAATTGATTTCTACAGGAACGTGGCTATGAAGAAGAAAAAGGCTTACATATGGTCTTAAACTGCATGAAAAATTCAGAAGTTCGTAATTGTTGGAAGCAAATTGGTAAATTGATTAGTTTTCATTCATCATTGTAGTATGGTATTATTGATTAACAAAGATCAATTCAAAGTGTCTTATGTCATACATTGAGTGTGTGGAAGTTTGTTGGAACTTACTTGAACTCAAGTACTATAATGTTAATTTTAGATAACAATGGTATGTTCTATGCTTAAGAGCAATTTACTTTATTTTTCTTAGTAGCCCAATATCAAGTTCCAGATTAGCAATCACATTAACATGATAGTAAACACAGATAGAACATAAATAAAGATAGTAGAAGACAAGCCAAGACAAGAGGACTGTAAAGTTTTGTAGATGTTCTACGCTAAGAGCAATTTCACTTTTCTCACAGCAATCATACTAGTAGTTAAGCAAAATGCAGATAGAAGATATAAGCAGATCTTACAGAAGACAAATCAGAAACCGGAAAAATGTGTGTGTTCGTTTCGGCGGTCAACAGGATGCTTCAACCAGCAAAGTCTCCTTTGGTCAGCCAGCCCAGCATGTGTCACAACAACCCTCCAACCAGTAGATGAGTCAACCCAAGTCAATTCTACAAAAGTCAATGCTGTCCTGAAAAGTCAACGCAGGAGCGGCAAGCTAAAAGTCAACACAGCAGCAAAACACAACCCTTTGACCTCGATTTTTGTGCCAGGTAGTACGGCCTTCAAAAATCGAACCTTCCACAAGTTTTCAGCTTGATTGGACCAAGCGTTGACCAAAGTCAACGCTGGTCAAACTTTCTGCGAAACCCTAGCAGCAGAAACCCTAGCAGCAGAAAATCCGTACGGTCTGTCCTCTTCGTCCTTCCCACTTGTGGCTGAAATTCGTCCTCCAGGTAGCTCGTATTCTCTAAGATGAGAGAGGAAGATGTGAGTTGAGTTGTGATCAAATTCTCTCCAACTTTTCCTGTATATATATCCATCAATGGGGGTGTGTGAGCCTACATTACAAAACTGGCTGACCTTGCACATATAATTTATTAAGAATAATAAATTCAAAATATAAGTTCTGCTCATCGGATTAAGACTATTTTTATATGGATTTTACACCTCTCTGAAAGAGGAATCCAATAAAAATATTAGCCTCTTAATCTGATTATCAGAACATGGAGTTTGGACCTAGTTGTCCAAATTAACACTCCCTCTCAACTAGGGAGAACTCCATCTATTAGTGCAATCAACATCGTGAGTCATCCCGCCGAAACTTGCTTTGCTGGCTTCTTTATTTCAGAACAGAAGTGGGTCAGTCACAAAGACATCATCCCCCGACTGATATAATCAGTCCAGAGGTCCCAGACCTCACAAATCTTGATCCCAGATCAAGTGGTTGGACCATGCCATCCTAGATAGAGAGTACGACAATCTCTGATGCGTCCATCAGTCTTTGCTAATAGTCTCTAGCTTTTCCACACCTCATTGGCCAAATGAGAGGTACTTCCCATGAACCCTGAACTCAATGGGTAGGATGCATACGGGGCACAGATAAATGAGTGGCGAACCAGCTCAATAATCACAAGGGTGGGGCAGAAGCATTATGAGTGCTTATAGCTCTGAGAAGCTATCCCCAAAGCCCCCCAAAGCTCCTAGAGCTCATCGTCCAACAGGACCCACATCATAGGGTCTTTCCACGACACTAAGATTCTCACGGAAGGTTAGGAACTTGACCTTCCCCAGGGGCTTAGTGAGAATATCCGCGACCTGCTCATCAGTTCCTATATGATCGAGCCTTACGGCGCCTCGCTGTACCATATCCCGGATAAAGTGGTACCTGATATCAATATGCTTGGATCGGTCGTGGAACACAGGATTCTCAGTCATACAAATCCCACTCTGATTATCACAGAGTATCACAGTGGTATCTAGCACATGTTGGAACAGCTCACTAAAGAGCTTCCTCAACCAAACTGCTTCACAACATGCCATACTAGCAGCAATGTATTCGACCTTCGTGGTGCTCAAAGCCACCGACTTCTGCTTCTTGCTCATCCATGAGATCGAAGCAGAACCAAGATTGAAGCAGCATCCAGATGTGCTCTTACAATCCACCACACTGCCAGCCCAATCGGCATCAGTATATCCACGGAGTATCACACTCTCGGCAGTGTATCTCAGCCCATGGTTTATCGTGCCCCGAAGATATCTCAAAAGATTCTTGGCACCAACCTAGTGAAAATGATGAGGCTCAACTATCTCATTTCATTTCCCTAACTTCATTTCCCTACTCATTGATCAGATGAGAGGTACTTCCCATGAGTCCCAGACTGC
>APFE031557799.1:0-22555 GCA_000404065.3 Pinus taeda
CTATTTGTTAATCATATACTTATCCTTTCTAATGATAGCTTGGGAGAGGATAGGAAATATCAAGAACTACTCCAACTTTATTGCAAGGCATTTGCAATGAAGGTCAATTACAATAAGTCTACCATTTATTTTAATGACCCATGAGTTTAAAGAGGAACGAGAAATCAAGAATATTTTTCCCTTTATACAACTAGATTTACAAGATAAATTAAAATTTCATAATTTAATTGAAGAACAAACTATTATGGTAAGTGATATTGGAGCTAGTGGATTGGTAAGATAGAAAAGAGCTTTCATTTATTGTGTAATGTGTAGCTTTTCAATATTGGAAGATTAAAATTGATAAATATTTTTCTTAGAGAAATATGAGTCCATTGGCATTCATTAGCTCGTATATTAAAAGGAAATAACAAAGTGACTATATTGAACTACACTTGACCAACTGGAAATCATTAGTGGGACCCAAAGGAGAAGAACGTTAAGGGCTCAAATAAAACCCTAACTACTAAAATCCTTTGGAATCAGATTTCAAAATAAAGTCCTTGGGAAATAATACTTATCTAAAGTACATAAACCCCTCCTATCTATATTTGGGGAATCTAGTTAGCATGCATTTATGCTAGGATTGAGGGGTGCATGTGTATACATTTCAATTTTTTACTCAAACCAATGCTCTATTATAGTTGACAACAAAATTTCATGGATTTCATAGGTTGGGATCTTATGGTTGACAAGGCCTATTCTTGAAGGTTCTTTGATCAAGTTTGTCAAGGGCTTATTTGATGGAGCTTGGTAAGGAAAATTACAATAGAAGAGCATTAGAGATGTATTATACTTATATTGCAATATTAGCGATGTTTCTGAACTTTTAGCTAAACTTTAAATAAAAATAGTCAAAAAAGTTATATTTCCAAAACGTCTAGAATAAAAATATTTACAATAGTGTACATTATGGTTTACTTTACTTGATAAACTTAACCTAAAATTAATATTTAATTAATCAAAAGATTGTTTCATTATGATTGACTTTATTTAATCAACTTACTATTAATATTTGATGAAGCGAAAGTTAATTTTCATGTACACTTCCATTCAGTGAAACCATTTTTAAAGAATGGGAGTATCATGTATTTCTATATAACTTGTACCTAATTTTGACTACCAACAAAATTAGATTACATATAGCCATAATCTCCACCTCTATGCATTACTAGATTTTGTTTTGAGTGCATCCACTTTAGAAGTGGAAGGTTGTCTAAATGATGCCAAAGGTACAAGAGAGGATTTTTTTTAGGGATTATAGCCATCAACATAGCACGCATTTGGATCATCATGCCGCATCGTCACATTGAGTTCTATGACTGTGAAGAATTATAATTGAATCTTCATTTAATTCACTAGTTCCCACGGGGTATGATAATCTCCTAGACTACTCTTGGTAGTTTTTGAAAATGGATCCTACCATATGTTCTTCAACAAATGGCTCCAAGAGGCAAATAGAAGTGCAAGGTTGCTACAATCTTAGTCTTGGACTTAGCAAGATGTAGAAGCCATAGTAAAGGCTTATAGATATTCCTTGTTTCCTAATATTCATCTAGTCCAAGAGGCAAAATATGACACAAAATTTTATAGGGCCTACACAGAGGATGCAATGGTAGATCTAGTCATTGTGAGTGTCATCCCTAATTTAGGCTTCATTGATGCCCACATAGCTTTTCCTTCAAATGTGACACAAGTTTTCTTGCACATGTGATATACTTCTCTGATGCAATTAAGAAATAAGGTCTAACTAAAGTACCTCTAGGCTAATGTACATACAAAATTCAAGCTCCATCTTGAGAAATTTGACCACTCCCTTAGACATTAGATCTCCATTTAAAATTAGGATTTTAAACACTTAACATAATTCTTCATAGAGCTTGTAATTTTCTTATAAAGCTTTAAAATTTTCTATAAATGAGAACCAAAAAGTTTGAATAAAGGAAAACAATTGCAAATGTATGTTAGTGTAAGATTAAAGACGAATTATGTTTTTATTTCTTTTTCAAGAAAGAAAAAGTAGTTGAACCCTAGGAGATTAGATTGAGAATCCTCATAAGATTCATCTAAATATGTCAGTTGTGTGGAAGATTGTGATTGAGTGTTTCACAGTCATTAATCAATGTTTGGCATGGAAGGTTGGGATGGGGATCAGGTTAAGATAAGCGAGAACCCATGGTCTAGATGTATGGCCCATTTTCAATTTCATCCTGAGCTTATAGTTGTCGTGGCAGCTCAAGAAAGAAGAACTTTAAATGATATTTCTAACCTAGACACTTCTACCGTCTAGGCTCAAGGGTGGATGAATTCCCAAGATCTTAATATGTCGGTTGTTTGGCATCATCGATGGTCTATCTATACCAATGCGCTTATTAGATCTCATGTCAGGATCCATGATCAGGAGGATGAATTGTAATTAATCCACTCCGCATGAAGTTTATACTCCAAAGGAAGGCTATATTTACATTTATGCTAACTATGCTCCTGAGAAGCCTTCTTGATGGTGGAAGTCTTTATGGAAGTTGTAGCGCCCGACAAAGGAAAGATTATTTCAATGATGCCTTCTTGCAAACATAATTCCTATGGGTGACAATCTTCAAAATTGTTGCTTTGTTTGTCCATGTTGGTGTCCCTTCTGTAAAAATGTTAAGGAATCAGTAGATCACATATTTCTGTAGTATCATATATCCTCCCAGGTATGGACATTGGTTTGTGAGATGATGGATGTAAGATATTTATGGCATGGTGAATCATTAGGGAGGCTTGGTTCACCTGGTGGCACAAGGTTAATCCCCACAAACTATGAAAGCTCCCCCTATTATCAGCGGGGGCTTATGGCTTGGTCGAAACAATATTATATTTCAAGATAAGTCGTCGTGTTGTGATAGGTTGATAGGTCAGATTATTGCCATATATGATCTCATCCTAGATGATCCTATCATCAACATATCTCGACAGTTTCATGAGGAATAGGTGGACAAATACAACCCATGGGCTTATTTTGATGGATCCTTGCAAATTGGAAATCAATGTGAAGGAGGAGTCATTATGTATTTAAATGAGCATCAATTCTTTAAGCTCAAAAGTGGTTTAGGGTAGGGCTCAAATAACTATGCGAAACTTTTTAGTCTGAAAATTATTCTCATCTTTGTTCTAGGAAAAGGATGCTGGTAGCTGCAAGTTTTTGGGGATTCCAGGGTGGTCATAAATTGGTTCAGTGAAATTTCAATATGTCACGTGCACACACTCAAGCCCATTCTTGAGGAGGTTTTGAGAATTAAAAGAGTTTTTGATCACATTATTTGTAATCACATTTACAAGGAACAAAATGTTATATCTGATGAGCTTTCGAAGGTGAGCATGCAACAAGCTTGGGGGTCCTGGAAGATCTCAGAGCAAGTCAGCATAGATCATTTCGAGTACTACCATAGACCCTTTTCTGAGGGTTATAGGATGCAATTGTCTGGGATTGATTCTACCAATTTTTTAATATCACTATGTTTCCTTTTTATTATAGTTTGTACATGCTTTTTTATATTAGGATATGCAAATATGTAATCAATGCATTTTGGTTATCACAGAATCTAATGCTCTTTAGGTAACAAGACATATGGACAATATATTTTGATGATATGGATTTATGTCTGTTTTTGTAACAACAAATCCTCTTTTTTGTTTACAACATGTAATTTTCACTATCTTTAAGGAAAATTACAATTTTCCATGGAGGAAAAAGAAAAAGAAAAATAGCTTGCTGTCATTCAAAATAAAAATAAGTCTTTCTACTATATTCTTTAGAACACATAAATTTACATCTCTTTCAAACCCTATCATTTAGAATATATAGCAAAACATACTCTACTTACTAATCTTTATCCAATTCTAAGTAACTTTCCTTTTCTACCATAATACAAAAAAACAGACATAATATTACTTGTATTTCTAAAAAGAATCTGAAGTAAATAAAAAATAAAAAAACATCCAAAGGACCTTTGGACAACTAGCTGCAAAATAAATAAATAATAGCATTTCATAGCTTAATATTACTTGAGTGATGAGAGATATTTTTATCAAAATATGTTTATCTGATTTGACCTGGCTCTGTAGAGCATCTTTCTTTTGACAGTTCTTCTGCCTCATTATTTTTCTCTCTAAAAATATGGGAGTCTAGTCCTATTCATCGAGTTAGCAAGTTCAGGATTCTCCAACTTATTTCTAAAATTATTTCACTCCACCATCACTTATTTCTAAAGATAGTAAACACAGACAATTACTAGAAAAACTTGGCCTTAATCAGGATCAAAAGAAAGCCTCAAATATAAACTGACACCATCACCCAATAAAAGAGCAACAAAAGCCGCAAATATGAAGAAAATTCAAGTAAACTCAAGTTACAATGCCATAGAAAAATCCACAAATCCACACCAGAACTCCAAACACATTTGATGTTCAAGGCCACCAATCTTCTAATTTCGCGAGGCCACTATTCTTTGGATACTGCCGTTCCTTCAAGGAATTTATCAAACTGCAAGGATGGAGTTTTCCATTTATCTTTAGATTACATATAAAAAAAACAAATTAAGAGATCCACCGAGTAGATGAGATATAAAACGAATTAGGAGATCACCATCGTGTAAGAGATCACTTAGAAAAGGAAAAAAATTCACATTTATGTCAGAGAATCAAGACACTTTTGACCACATAAATAATATGTTTAATGGAAAAATTAAGAATAAATTATCAATGTAACAAATAAGAAATATGACAAATAAATTATCAATATAACCAATAACAAAATAGTTCCTTGGGTTGAATTTCAAGGCTAAAATTGCGTTTCTATATATATTGTTGACCTCAAATTTTCAAAACGAAAAATGGTAACATTACAAAAATGTTTCAGATAATGTTCATTCATCGGATATTTCCTGTCATTGAATGCTAATAATCACTGAGTGCAACACATCTCGACAAAAATGTAACAGTAATTTCTATCCTCTCGAATTTTAAATTATCTCCATCTTCTCTAAGCAAGTATTCATAAATCCATTACAAAAATGGTAACATTACAAAAATGTTTCACATAATGGTATACATGCTCAATGTTCATGTTTAGTGGTATTCAGCTGATATATACATGCTCAATGTTCATGTTTAGTGGTATTCAGCCGATATATACTGTCCGTGAATGACAATAATTTCTATCATCTCGAATTTTAACATATTATTATTATTTCTATTTTCTGTAAACAAGCATTCACCAATCCATTTTTTGATAAAAACAACTAAATCATACACAATTACAGAAATACAATTATATTAAGCACAGAGATCCACCAAGTAGATGAGATATAAAACGAATTAAGAGATCACCATCGTGTAAGAGATCACTTAGAAAAGGAAAAAAAATCACATTTATGTCAGAGAATCAAGACACTTTTGACCACATAAATAATATATTTAATGGAAAAATTAAGAATAAATTATCAATGTAACAAATAAGAAATATGACAAATAAATTATCAATATAACCAATAACAAAATAGTTTCTCGGGTTGAATTTCAAGGATAAAATTGCGTTTCTATATATATTGTTGACCTCAAATTTTCAAAACGAAAAATGGTAACATTACAAAAATGTTTCAGATAATGTTCATTCATCGGATATTTCCTGTCATTGAATGTTAATAATCACTGAGTGCAGCACATCTCGACAAAAATGTAACAATAATTTCTATCCTCTCGAATTTTAAATTATCTCCATCTTCTCTAAGCAAGTATTCATAAATCCATTACAAAAATGGTAACATTACAAAAATGTTTCACATAATGGTATACATGCTCAATGTTCAATGTTCATGTTTAGTGGTATTCAACCGATATATACATGCTCAATGTTCATGTTTAGTGGTATTCAGCCGATATATACTGTCCGTGAATGACAATAATTTCTATCATCTCGAATTTTAACATATTATTATTATTTCTATTTTCTGTAAACAAGCATTCACCAATCCATTTTTTGATAAAAACAACTAAATCATACACAATTACAGAAATACAATTATATTAAGCACAAATGGTGCATGTGTAATCATACTCATACTCACTCAATTCTAAATAATATAAAGCAATAATTTCTCTTGTTTTATATGTAAATAATGTCTGAAATCAAATATATTCCCAAAGTGTGTAAATAATGTTTAAATGCTTCATGAATGATAAGATATTTACTGAATGCAGCACATCTAAACAAAACAATAACTATTATATCTTCTCCATTGGTACATATAGTCTTTCCTTCTTCCACTCCTTTACAAGAAATTCAATCATTACTTGTGACAGAACAAGCTAATTATGTCACGCATCTATACCCTTTTCAAAGTCCTTTGAATTGCATGTTTTCGAAAGAAAATAAAATGATAGACTTATAGGAAGAGGGATGCTTTGAGAAAATGGCCCTTTGCTTCTAAGCAAGTTCTCGTATATTGCATTAGATCCGGAGACAGCATAACATGGAGAAACACATTTTTAGAAAAATAATATTAATACCAACATGGAAAAATGAATTAATTCTGTTGAATGAACCATAAAAATATACCCTAGACCAGGCTCAGCAAGCTGCTTAGCTTTTTCCGGAGGTCTATTTCCAACCCATTGCTGCCTCATTTCAGTCCACAAAATAAAGTCTGCAATACGAACATAAATTTCAGAGGCTAAACCCCAAATAAAAAGATTCATTCTAGTTTTATATTTAGTTTGACGTGGCCTGTTATTATCAATCCTTTCACTTAGTTGAGATGGTCCTACAATATTTCTATTTAAATAATGATGAATAAAAAGGAACAAGGCACATATTTACCATGGTTGGCAAACTCAGTGTTTTCTGTGTTGGCATTTACTGCCATAGAATCAACATGTTGGCTCGATCCACTTTTGTTGGACTGTACTGTATCGTTGTCATGGGAGAAGGTAGGTTCCTTCTTGCTTCGTGCCTGAATTTTCAACTTCTTCGAGCTCTTATCCATTGTACTGACCAGAGATGGTTTTGCACAGAGCACCACTGTTTTGTTACACAGAAGGTTTTATGAATTAGCATCAATAACCAGCACTGAACATTGGTTGCAGCACGCTAATCCAATTCTTTAAATTAGTGAGGCAAATAGAAATTAGTGTCATTATTGTCACTGGTTTGAAGTCATGAATTTGGTGATGACAGGAAGAACAAGTAATACAACTAGAATGCCTGCAAGATATTTTATATTTCTATATATGGAAAAAACAGTTGTGGTGATGGAAGCCTAATGCTGGCAGGTCATAACAGCTGTCTTTATTTTTATCAGTAACCTATATTCCAATCAAAGTGTTTCTTTTGGGGGATTGGTGGGGGAGGGGAACAAAAATGTTTACACTAGCTATTTCTTGCAGGTGTCCCGAGAGACCGTGCTTAGCCATGAGAAAGGGTCAAGTTTTTGGGTGAGATAGTTCTTGCAAGTGTCAAGAGAGACTATGTTGAGCCGTGAGAAAGGGTAAACTTTTTGGGTGAGAGGGGAAAGGGGAACAAAAATGTTTACACCACCTCGTTGTTGCAGGTGTCCAGAGAGACCATGCTGAGCCATGAAAAAACATAAACTTTTTGGGTGGAAGGGTGAAACAGAAATGTTTACACTGGCTTCTTTCAAATTGGTTTATCTTCATTTATTACAAACTGGGAATTTGATGCTTTAATTAGATCATCTGATCATTATTTTGCCTTTGATGATTGTCCTTCATGTTATCATTTTCCCACTAATATATCAAATGGCAGTTGTTTTACATCCTTCTATCTTCATCTTTCAACATCTTACTATTCAGATTTTTGTCAAGCAGTTGAGGCACTTCAATCTCCACTGATTGTTATGTGAGGTCCTCATTGTCTTGACATGACCGTTGAATATAATCATATCTATTTTCCCTCAGAAGATTCTCATTATAATCCCATGTCTTTAACTGAAAATCAATATTTTCAAATATTTTGGAGTTTTCAAGAGGATCATCATGAATTTTATGATCCAATCGCTGAATTGTTGGAGAATCTTACTCGGCAAGCTCCATTGCAATAAATAGGTTTCATCCTTTTCTCATGCTTATTAAGTAGGATGACGTAGAATAAGGTGCATTCGCAAGAATTATTTAAGGTTTCTCTAATTATGCTTTCCGTTAGAGAGGTAAGAGTGTGAATTGGATGAAAGTAGTGGTTGTGACACATCTTTCTACCCACGGGCGAGACCTTCAAAGTGTTGTGAAAATTATTCAAGCTCTCATCTTTTATCTTGCACATTTCTTTATATCTATTTTAATCAATCACATCTTTGTGATTGCAGGTCGAGAACGATTACAATGGCAACATTAGAAATTTCATTATACATGACCCTGAACTTCTAAATGTTAGGTTAGGAGTAGGATTAGCTACATCCTAGTTTTCCTTATATTTCATTCATCCAGTGTTGTTCTCTTTAGTCTCTCTTGTCTTTTATTACTTTTCTCTTGCATTATGCTTTGGTTTAGCATCTTTTTCTTGTCTTTTGGTTTTGTTTCCTTGTTGTGTGTTGTCTTTCCTTTCATTTTTGTCATGTGAATAAGTGTTGTGCTTGGACCTGTTTTGGTTTCTTAATATGTGTGTGGTTGAAGTCTAAAGAGTCTTATGACACTTCAACATTTGGATAACCTCCAGCCTGTCTTCCTTGTGTTGGTTATATATTTTGGCCGATGAAGTTCTGACAGAAAATACGATCCATCTGTAAGGAGATTTTTGGTCCAACCATGAACCCGTGTCTATGTTGGAAACCTCATGACTACACTTGGTCTTTATGCTTCGATGTCTTCATGCTTATCCAACTAGAGAAGCGGAGAAGCGGAAAAATCTAAATGAGCAAACCTAAATCAGATGTCTTTATATGCTTCTCTAAAGGAACAACCTCTTCTACTCTCAATAAGTCAAGATCCCTCTTCCACCCCAAAATAAATAAGTGTCAATGCATAGTTCTCTTTAAAATAAATAAATAAACGAAAAAGAAGAGAAATGCTTCTTGTGCAGAGAGGTGAAGCAAGCAACTCTGCCAGGGTACTGTCCAATCTTGATGGTAGCGGAGCAATGTTTGTATCATTTGTGACTTCATCGGAGCACTTTCCAGGCCATTTGGCAATGAAATAACACTAGAAATGAAAAATTATACTCTGAAAATCTTAAGCTCGCGAGCTAAACAACCCTTACCAACTTGAAACATTATAATATTTATGAATCTTATGTTGTTTTTAACTGATAATGTATAAAGGGGAGTGCGTCTATTCGTGGGGTAAGTGGGAAGACTAAAGTAATATGTATGATCAATCAATACTCCTTGAAGTATCGAGGCCCTGCACAGAAGAAGTTAACCGAGATAGAGAATCTAGAGTTCAACCAGTGTGTCACCAAGTGTTGTAGCTACTGCAACACTCCCCAACATTTTCTCTTACACTCAATTTCAAAGCCTTCCTTGGTCTTGTACAATGTTATCTCAAACACCGAAGCTTATTTCATGAGCTTCCTCGAAGTGTTTTGTTCCCCTTTTCATGTTGGCTAAACTATTATCTTTTGGCATTTTTGGATGCCGCGTAATGTTTAGAAGCCTATTCTGATTGTTTCAAATGATTGGCTTTGTATTTAAGTGTTTCCATAAGTATGTAATCATTTGTCGCACTCATGCACAAACTTCTTAGCACTATTGCACAAGTGTTGTCACGGTCATTCTAAAGTCTATCTTAAGTGCCGCACTTGTCGTAAAACTATTGCACAAAGGGAAATGATTTTTTCATGTGTCTAGATGATCTATGTTGTAGTTTCATCAAAGTATTCTAAGTGTGTGATCACAATAAAAGTTCATCACTATTCATACCTATCTCATTGGTCCCACACTTAGCCATTTTCAGAAAAACTTCCTGATTGAGAAACCTAGATTCACTAGGCCCCTCCTAAGTTGTGCATTGTGTAGTCTCATCCCTCTAGCTATGACCTTGCTTCTTTTAACTACGCAATAGATAGTTCTTGCCTCCCAAGACTACTGCACTGCGTAGTTACTATGGCCAAGCACCAACTTAGGCCTCTATAATTGCACATTCATGCCCCCAAATTGGCTTAAACTATGAAAATTTCATCCTCAATCATCAATATCATCCCATGAGTCCTTAAATTGTGCAATTTCACAGTATTTGAAACCTCCCTTGACTCCCATAACTTTGCAGTTAGCTCTCCTAGTGTCCATTCCCTCAGCTTGCCCCACCGCCTCTAGAAAATGCGCAGTCTTGTCCTTTAGACCTGCCTAAGCTACACATTGTGCAATCTTAGAGCTCAAGCTTTTCCCCTACTTGTTGGAATTGAATATTGTGCATTGTCATTGATTCCCTCTTCTCATCTTGTCACTTGTTTCGGGCTCAATTGGTGGTTCAGAATGCATCATCTTAGACTAGAGGGATTTCGGATTGATGTCATGTCATCATGAGCTAATTGCAGGAACATTTACCCTATCATGTCATGAGAAGATCATGGAGAAGGAGAAGAAAGAGGGAAGAATTCTTTAAGACTCTCATGTACCTAAACCTACAAGTTGATCGATCAAGAGAAAGCGAAGGGACACTAGTCTGTGACCATTATCCAAGACTGGAGATCATTGAATATTTTGCATCACCAAACCATGCAGAGGTAAATAGAAAGCATCTTCAAGAAGACATTCAATGCTTAGCAGCAATAGTGACTTGACATTGCCACATCATCAAGCAATCCATGTCAGCAGTGTCATGTCATGTGATGTCATGATTGGTCATATGCCACATCACTATTGTGGATCATGTGTATTGTATTCAAAATGTATTGTAAAGTGGAAGTCCAAAGGAAAAACATGGAATGTAAAGATTCATGTAAGTTGAAAATTCATAGGAATTCAAACATTCATGAGGGTAGTCAAAGAGCCACCCTTGGTTATATATACTCCCTCATTGTATGAACAATGGACTTTTCACCTTGGCTCCTCCCACAAGTAATTAGAGAGATAAGCTAGTTCTTTGAGGAGCAAGGAGTGGCTCCAATGCTCCACTACTAGAGCTAGTGATGTACATTATAAACATGTGTCTTGGAACTTTTACTTAATAACAAACTCCTTCAAGGCAAGCACGTTCTTCATGAATGGATTATGAATGTTTGTAAGGCTATTCTGTGGATGTTTGTATTTCATGTTTTCTTTCACATGTTCTAAGATAGTTGAACTATTTAAGTTATTTTAGCACTTATCTTATTGAGAATGTGTTGTAATGGTTTTTATTTTTTTCCCATCATTGTGGACTATTCTGCAAGATATTAGACAGGTCTTTCTTCATTTATTGGTTGTAATGACCATCGCATCCTCTGTGGACTATTCTATTGGATTTTAGATGGGTCCTTATGGTTAATTTGTGTCTCTTATTTGGTGGTACTACTACCTCTATCTTAGAGGCTCAACTTCTCCCCTCTCCAAAGCAAAAGAACCTTGACACATTTAAACAACACTCACCAAGAATACCTTCTCGTTAGATCTTAGACTTTTGTGATCCATAATGTAGAAGAAAACATTTTGGATTAATCACATTGTTAGGATTTGGTCGACGTTTCGAACCAACTAATTTGGTTCATCCTTAGGACAAGGTGAGAAATCCATTGATCAGAAGGAATAAATAATAAGGATTCAACATTGCCCAGAGTTAGCCATTAAAAATTAGTTGTTGGTGGATTAGTTAGAAGGTAAAGAAAATAATTATTTAGGGACTAGAGGTAAGGAAAAATATTATATATTTAGTTAAAAATAGTTGTTAAATAAAAATAGTAATTAAATATTATCTTGTCTGTTATGGGTTGACCTATTCATATTAGAAAACTAGCTGTTAGGAAAATATTTAATCCAAAATGGTTCAAAAATTATTAATAATTTTAATTTAATAATATTATCATGTTTAAATTATCTAATAGAAGGGGCACTTAAATCCATCAAAAAGGAATCTAAAATAAATTAAAACAAATTAGAGTAAAAAAAAAAAATACAAATAAGAGTACAGGTAGTAAGAGTGCCGAGAACCCCGAATTTCTGAGTAGGAAATGATGAGAACTGACATGGAGATACTATTCCGTGTGAGTCTTTTTATGAAAGACCTAGTGACAAATGGAACCATCAACCATCCTTTAGAGGAGAATGTCGAGAAAGGGAAGGCGACCATCCACCACAACTTCCATCGTGAACCTGATGGAGTCAGATAGAGAATTAAGGTGGTTGACAAATAGGTCAAGTTTCTCCCGACCATGAGGCTAGTTGACACAGGTATCATCAACAAACCTCTTCCATTTTTAGAATGAATTTGAGCAGTGGCTACGTCCATGGTCTCAAAATCTTCCATGAACAAATTAGTGATGATAGGGGAAAGAGAGGAGCCCATCGCCACACCAAACGTTTTCTCATAAAACTCACCTTGGAAACTAAAGAAAGTCAAGGTGAGGCAGAGGCAAACTAACTTGAGAGTGTCTTTTTCAGTGATGCGATTTATGATATCAATGGCTTCTTCGATGGGGATTTTGGTGTATAAGGAAACAATGTCAAAACTTATAATATGAATAATAAGAACAATAATAATAATAATAACTACGATGATGATGATGATGATGATAATAATAATAATAATAATAAATCCCTTGTGGGTTTTAAGAATGTTATTATCTTTCCAGCAGGAACTTTGATTCCTCTGTCTTCAGTCTTCTTAATAAAAGTCTCAATTTTTCCCTTGCCCCAAATAAGATTCCTACTAATGACATTATCTGTCACATTGAGTATGGTATTAAGGACCTTCCAGATAACGTTAAGGAATCTAGTAGGCAAGACTGTGTCATTTTTCATAGGAAGGCTAAACTTCCTAAGAAAAACCTCAGCAAAGTTGAGTTTATTGCCCTTAAATCCCTAAGAGACAACCCTGACATCGTTGTTCTAAAATCAGAGAAAGGTTGAGCAGTTGTCATTCTTGACAAGTCTGATTATGCCCACAAAAGGTTAGATCATCTATCTAATAGTGGAAGTTACCTCAAGATTAAGAAGAATCCTATTAAGTTTGTCTCTAAGGAGGTTACCTCCACTATTAAGTTAGATCTTTCTCTTAATCCTCTTTCCTGAAATCTCATTGAGAGAAATCCCCTTACCCCTAGAATCTATGGCCTGCCAAAGATTCATAAATCTGGGGCCTCATTGTGACCTATTGTCAACACAATAGGCAATCCTACCTATCTTCTTCCTAATTTCTTAGGTCAGAAGCTCAAACCTCTTATTGGGTGCACTAATTCTTTTGTTAAAGACTTAGCTTCCTTTATTCAATAATGGAGAGATATCAAATTGCAACCGGGTGATTTACTAGTTAGTTTTGATGTTGTTTCCTTATACACCAAAATCCCCATCCAAGAAGCCATTGATATCAGAAATCACATTACTGACAAAGACACTGCCAAGTTAGTTAGCCTCTGCCTCACCTTGAATTTTTTAAGTTTCAAAGGTGAGCTTTATGAGAAAAATTGCGGTGTGGAGATGGGCTCCCCCCTTTCCCCTATTGTCACTAACTTGTTCATGGAAGATTTTGAGACCAGGAACTCAGCCACTGCTCAAATTCATCCTAAAAATGGAAGAGGTTTGTTGATGATACCTGTGTCATCTGGCCTCATGGTCGGGAGAAACTCGACCTGTTTCTCAACCAACTTAATTCTCTATTTGACTCCATCAAGTTCACGATGGAATATGAGGTGGATGGTCGCCTTCCATTTCTTAAAATTCTCCTCTCTAGGATGGATGATAGTTCCATTTGTCACCAGGTCTTTCGGAAAAATACTCACTTGGAACAGTATCTCCATGCAAGTTCTCATCATTTCCCAGCTCGGAAATTTGAAGTTCTCAACACTCTTGCAACCCATGCTCTAATAATCTCTGATAATGGCCACCTCGAATAGGAGAAATCCCATCTCCTTAAAGTTTTTAGTAATAATGGGTATAAAAGATCTCAAAATCTCAAGGCCTTTCACAAGGCATGCAAAGCACCTAGTGTTAAATCTGCTCATAACGACCCCATCTCTAAGGTTCATCTTCCTTATATCTAAGGAACCATAGATACAATTGCCCATATCCTCATGAATATGAATGTTTCTTTTTCATTCAAGCCTCTCAATACCATCAAAAATTCTCTTAGATATGTTAAATATCCTATTGACCCTAAGGACTCAAAAGGGGTCTATATTGTTCCCACCTTGTTCTCTGCTCCTGTGGTATCACCTACATTGGAGAAACAAGTAGATCTATTAAACAGAGGATCAATGAGCATGCAACAAACATCAGAAACAATCACTCACACTCATCAGCCTTAGCTGAGAATTGATGCATGAGCATTCAACCCAATGAAAATCATTGTATTTTAGTAGACATGGGGGGGTCATGTGTTTTAAGGAAGTTGGTTTCCTAAGTCTCAAATTAATGTAATATTTAGGCTTTTAAGTGAATAGAATAGGAATTAATTAGATGTGTGAGGATGTTTGTAAATGCTCTCAAATAAAGGAGAACATGAGTGGTTAATAATGACAAGAGAGTTAGAAGTCAATTATAACTCTAAAGGTAGTTGCATGATTCGAGGAACTAGAGAGAGTTCTTAGGAATTAAATGAAGTAAGAAGTGGACATAGAGGATTTAGGAGTCAGTTCAGTAGATTTAGGATTTCAACCAGAATTAGTTCAAAAGAACCCTTCTGGTATAAATGTAAGCCTACGGGCAGAGTAAAGGGAGGAGGGCCACTAATATTGAAGATCAGGCCTATGAGAGACACGAAGTCTTGAATGTCATCATTTGTTTATACTTCTGTATACAGAGGTTTATTCCTAGTTGTGTAATTGTGTGAAATGAGTATTTTATGAAGGAATTACATATGAATTCGTAGGTTCTGTAATAGGGTTGCAGACAGAATTCTGTAGAACACGCAAAGGAGAGAATGATTTAGAGGAATCATCACAGGTCTTTGAATCCAATTGAGGAAACAGAGTGAAGCTCTGGAGAGGTAGCAAAGTAGGAATTTGTGGAGTTAAGCTCAGAGAAAGCTAAAGAGCAGAAAGCCAGAACCTTGAAGGAAAACCCATAACCATAGGATAAACATTGAAGAATGAATGAAATTCAAGGCAATGGATGAACGAAGAGGCGAGTCATTGGTGCATAAGAACCATTGGATCTTATAGATCAATGGCGTAGGAGACAAAGGATGAGAGCCATCGATCGTATAGAACAACGACCATTGCATAAGAGGAGGGCGCAAGAGATAACTGGCGAAAAGGCAGCTTTATAACCTTAAGTGGTATTTCAGGCGATAAATAAGTGGTAAATGGTATCAAAGGTTAGTCCTCCAATTCCATTCATAACGCGACACATAGTAGAGAAGTGGAGAGGGTAAACCGCTTTATCGGGCCGTTATTCCCTGTGCTCGTTGTCTGCCGAAATAAATACCAACCATCATATTTGAAGGAGGAAGATCGACAACGAAGGTTTGTCGTTCTGTTCTTTAATTAAGCAAAATTCCTACTGTCGGATCGAGTCTAGATCGATGGTCAAAATTTTATCGCTTATCGCATTAGGCTGAGCTGAAGGACTGGCGGATAGTGGATAGGCCAATATGCAGTTTAGCATCAACCATCGGATCAATTGTAGGATCGATGGTTGTGATTTAGTCACTAATCACATATCACGAGGGTCAAGCGCCAGGGGTTAATGGAGTCGTGATATGCCGATGGACCAGGATTGCAGACCCAAAAACATATGAATGCAGTATATAAATATTTGAAGTCCGGAAAGGACCAAGGGAAAAGGAAAAAAGGTATGTTTTGTGGGCTTTTCCTTTGTAAATGGGTTATAAAGTAAAATAGCGTCGATGGAAGGTTTTATGCGATAAATATATATAACCAATGTTTAAAGAGGGAAGGCTATATATGTGTGTGTGTGTGTGTGTGTGTGTGTGTTTGGTTAAAGGGTTAACTAAGGTTGTATAAGGGTTAAGGAAGGTTATGAGGAGTTGTAAAGTCTCGATAGGAGGGATTTGATGAAGGCTTTAATAAATTCATAATTGAAGGCTTGAGGTTGATTAATAGGGCCTTAACCATTGATGGGTGAAGATTTGACTCCTTGGTGAGTTAAATTCCTAGGACAAATGTATTTATGCATTTTACATGCATACTGTGGGTGTAAGCGGGGGTAACCCTGTGTCATTAGTGGTATCAGAGTGGAATTGTAATTAGAGTGGAAAAAGATTTCCTATGAAAAGGAGTTGCACATGGAAGAAGGTAATGTGCATAAGATAAGTGAATGAATGGTAGAGACTACAATAGAAGATCGTAAGGGGAAATTTTGAAGTTCCTGGGAGATTGTAGCAGTTCCAGTAGAGGCTTGGAGTAGGCAAGAACAGAGGATTCCTTGAAGAAAAGTGAGAACAAGATTGCTTAGTACAAGTTCTGAAGGAAAGAGGACTTGGAGAACAAACAGAGGAGAATCCATTCAAAGTGCAAAAGAATGGGAGAATAAGATCATACATAGATCTAGGAGGTAATATAATGTGTTTTGTGTCAAATTGGAATTGAAGATTGTGGTCGCAGATGAAGCATCTCAGCAAAAGACAACAAGAGAAGCTGTGAAGGGACAACCAGATGTGTTCTTGAAGGCAGAGTAAGGAAAACAATCTAAAGGAGAAGTGGCAGTGAACCTGAAGAATCCAACAAGAGGTTGGACAGAGAGAGGACAACTAAAGTGTTCTCAAGAGAGAGTGAAAGATTGCAGAAGCCTAGAAGGAGCAAAGGTGTTACTCAAGAGGAGGTTCCAGACAGAGGACCCATGCTTACCAAAATATTGAGTGAGGGGAGCTTAGTGAGGTAATATTGCAGCGAGGAGGACTAGTTGTTGCAGAGGCTTGTTGCAGATGAGTGAGGAGCTCATGAATAAAGAGGATAAGAAGATGACTATTGATAGTGATAGCAGAGGTTCAGAGAGAAGAAAAAACAGAAGATATGAGAAGAAGAATGCCAAAGTAGATGGCAAGAGACTAGGTCAAGAGGAGATTGAGAAGGAGTTAGCTGAGATAAGAAAAGAACTTGATGTGTTAACAATGCGGCTAGAAGAAAACCAAAGACAAGATTGAGTATTAAGGAAGAAGCCAGCGGAGTGGGATGAGATGAAAAGAAGGCTACAACAAAAGCAAGTAAAGTGGCTAAGGGAAAAACTCAAAGAAGTTGAGTTGGAAATGGAAGAGTCCATTTGTGAACCAGAACAGGGAGAAATTTTGGGAGAAATTGAAGACTACACTGAAGCTAAAGAATGGAGATCAAGTGAAGATCTCATGGACTATTAGGATAGTTCAAAATAGCATGAGGAGATGATGACTGAAGATGAAGAGCTGATGTATAAGGCCACCAACCCTTGTATCTTTTAACCTAATAGTCTTGGTGTTCTTGTAGGATGCATAGGAGAGGATAAATAGTCTTGTGAAGCTGTCGAAAACATGCATGAGTATATTACAGAAGATGAATACTCTAGAGAGAATCTGAATAGAGCTCTTGAACTCAAGTATGAGGAGCAATTTGTTTTAGGGGATAATAGGTACTCTAGAGCAGTACAGTATGATGAAGATTACCTCTCAAAGGATGAAAGTATTGAGTTGTTACAGCAGAAAGAACTCATTGACAAATTAATAATTAGAGCTCTTACAAGACAAGAACCATTCCTTGTGAAGGAAGGAGATGAAGTTGAGCCTGAGGAGTTGAATCATGTAGAAGACTCAGAGTAACAAGGAAATGTGATCACTGAAGAGTTAAGTGAGACTGCTAGGTATTATAATTTTAAAATTAATAATTTGTGGATGATTGCAGGTACATCACAGGAGGATGAATAAACTTTAAATTTTGTCAGAGAGAAGGAGCAGAATCTGAAATCTGTTCAGATCAAGACTGAGATGGCAAGATCTCAGAACCAGAAGGAGACAGAAGAGTCACCTGGGAGTAAGCAGAAGAATGTTAGAGCTGTCATAGAGGAGGAAGATGGCAGTCTTATTCCAACGAAGACTGAAGAAATGTTGTCCCAAAGAAATGATCCAATGAACGTCATTGGGGAAGGACAGAGCTTGTTTGAAGATGACATGGAGGTTCTTAAAGAACAAGAGGGTAAGGATGAAAGGGAGGCAGTAAGAATCAAACAATTTCAAAGGAGAGTTAAACAGTAGCAGGCTAAGGAAGAAGAAGTTCACTACTGTGAACAAAAGCAGGGAGGCATCATTATAATAGATGATGTAGAGGAGAGACTAGTTGACAGTCTCATGAATTCTTTTGAGAATTCAAAACAACATATTGATGTGCTGATAGAGGAGGAGAAAACAGAGCAACAAACTGAATTGTTGCCAAAGGAAAATGAGGCACAGAAGCCTTATTTTTTTTATTTTAACAAATGTTTTGTGAATGCAGGTTTAATTGCAGATGCTGGAGAAAATTTGACACAGATGAGCATCCAAATAAAGATGAAAGAAGACGATTCTATGGAAGAATTTAATCCATGGAATATAAATGTTTAATTGCTGGAGAGAATGCTGGAAAGTAAGATTTCAATGCAAAAATTAGATGTTGCAGAGGGAGATATCCTTAAAGATATATAGGAACAACCAAAAACAAAGAGAAAGAGCAAGAAGTAAGTGGCAGAGTATGGACCAGCAAAAAGATATGCTAGAGATGGATATTTAAGAGTTATGGTGGTTAATGATGAACCAATCCATATGGAGGAAAATGATAGCAGCAAGAAGGATGATCAATCAAAACTTGAACCTAATTGACAAAGAGAGGAAGATGAAATAGAAGATAGTAGAAATACAATAGCAACAAAGGTGCAAGACACCTGGGCAACTACAAACTAAAGTTTGGGACCCTGGAGGTTTTGTATCAACACATGAAGACACATGATTAAGAGATCATGAATATTTTCTACTTTGGGAGTCTGATGCAGGAGCATTCAACCCAAGGAAAATCATTGAATTTTAGTATACATATGGGGGTCATGTGTTTTAAGGAAGTTGGTTTCCTAAGTCTCAAATTAATGTAATATTTAGGCTTTTAAGTGATTATAATAGGAATTAATTAGATGTGTGAGGATGTTTGTAAATGCTCTCGAATAAAGGAGAACATGAGTGGTTAATAATGGCAAGAGAGTTAGAAGTCAATTATAACTCTAAAGGTAGTTTCATGATTCAAGGAACTAGAGAGAGTTCTTAGGAATTAAATGAAGTTAGAAGTGGACATAGAGGATTTAGGAGTTAGTTCAGTAGATTTAGGATTTGAACCAGAATCAGTTCAAAAGAACCTTTCTGGTATAAATGTAAGCCTAAGGGCAGAGTAAAGGGAGGAGGGCCACTAATATTGAAGATCAGGCCTATGAGAGACACAGAGTCTCGAATGTAATCATTTGTTTATACTTATGTATACAGAGGTTTATTCCTAGTTGTGTAAATGTGTGAAATGAGTATTTTATGAATGAATTACATATGAATTCATAGGTTCTGTAACAGGGTTACAGACAGAGGAGAGAATGATTTAGAGGAATCATCACCAGTCTTTGAATCCAATTGAGGAAATAGAGTGAAGCTCTGGAGAGGTAGCAAAGTGGGAATTCGTGGAGTTAAGCTCATAGAAAGGTAAAGAGCAGAAAGCTGGAACCTTGAAGGAAAACCCATAACCATAGGATAAACATTGAAGAATGAATGAAATTCAAGGCAAGGGACGAACGAAGAGGCGATTCATTGGTGCATAAGAACCGTTGGATCTTATAGATCAACGGCGTAGGAGACAAAGGATGAGAGCCATCGATCGTATAGATCAATGGCCATCACATAAGAGGAGAGCGCAAGAGATAATTGGTGAAAAAGGCAACTTTATAACCTTAAGTGGTATTTCGAGCAACAAAGAAGTGGTAAATGGTATCGAAGGTTAGTCCTCCAATTCCATTCATAACGCGACACGTAGCAGAGAAGTGGAGAGGGGAAACCGCTTTATCGGGCGGTTATTCCCTATGCTCGTTGTCTGCTGAAATAAATAGAAACCGTCATATTTGAAGGAGGAAGAACGACATTGAAGATTTGTCATTCTGTTTTTTTAATTAGGCAAAAGTCCTACCGTCGGATTGAGTCTAGATCGATGGTCAAAATTTGATCGCTTATCGCATTAGGCTGAGCTGAAGGACTGGCTGATAGTGGATAGGCTGATATGCAATTTAGCGTCAACCGTCGGATCAATTGTAGGATCGATGGTTGTGATTTAGTCACTAATCGCATATCGCGAGGGTCAAGCGCCAGCGGTTAATGCAGTAGTGATATGTCGATGAACCAGGAGTGTGGACCCAACAACATATGAACGCGGTATATAAATATTTGAAGTCTGGCAAGGACCAAGAGAAAAGGAAAAAAGGTATGTTTTGCGGGCTTTTCCTTTGTAAATGGGTTATAAAGAAAAATAGCATCGATGGAAGGTTTTATGCGATAAATATATATAACCAATGTTTAAAGAGGGAAGTTAGAAGTGGACATAGAGGATTTAGGAGTCAGTTCAATAGATTTAGGATTTGAACTAGAATTAGTTCAAAATAGCCTTTCTGGTATAAATGTAAGCCTACGGGTAGAGTAAAGGGAGGAGGGCCACTGATATTAAAGATCAGGTCTATGAGAGACATAGAGTCTCGAATGTAATCATTTGTTTATACTTATGTATACAAAGGTTTATTCCTAGTTGTGTAAATGTGTGAAATGAGTATTTTATGAATGAATTACATATGAATTCCTAGGTTCTATAATAGGGTTGCAGGCAAAATTCTGTAGAACACATAGAGGAGAGAATGCTTTAGAGGAATCATCACGAGTCTTTGAATCCAATTGAGGAAATAGAGTGAAGCTTTGGAGAGGTAGCGAAGTGGGAATTCACAAAGTTAAGCTCAGAGAAAGCTGAAGAGCAGAAATCTGGAACCCTGAAGAACAACCCATAACCATAGGATAAATATTGAAGAATGAATGAAAGTCAAGGCAAGGGACGAACGAAGAGGCGAGTCGTCGGTGCATACGAACCATTGGATCTTATAGATAAATGGCGTAGGTGACAAAGGATGAGAGCCATCGATCATATAGATCAACAGTCATTGTATAAGAGGAGAGTGCGGGAGATAATTGGCCAAAAGGCGGGTTTATAACGTTAAGTGGTATTTCGGGTAGAAAAGATGTGGTAAATGGTATCGAAGGTTAGTCCTCTGATTCCATTCATAACACGACACATAGTACAGAAGTGGAGACGGGAAACCACTTTATTGGGTGGTTATTCCCCGTGCTCATTGTCTGCCAAAATAACTAGCAACCGTCAGATTTGAAGGCGGAAGATCGACAACAAAGATTCATCATTCTATTTTGTTAATTGGGCGAAAGTCCTACTATTGGATCGAGTCTAGATCAACGGTCAGAATTTGATCGCTTATCGCATTAGGCTAAGGTGAAGGATTGGCAGATATTGGATAGGCCTATATGCGATTTAGCGTCAACCATCTTATCAATGTGGGATCGATGGTTGTGATTTAATCACTAATTGCATAACGCAAGGGTCAAGAACCAGCAATTAATGGATTAGCGATATGTCGATGGACCGGGAGTGCGGACCCAATGACATATGAACGCAGTATATAAATATTTGAAGTTCGGAAAGGACTCAAGGAAAAGGCAAAAAGGTTTGTTTTGCGAGTTTTTCCTTTGTAAATGGGTTATAAAGAAAAATAACGTCGATGGAAGGTTTTATGCGATAAATATATATAACCAATGTTTAAAGACGGAAGGCTATATATATATCTGGTTAAAGGGTTAACGAAGGTTGTATAAGGGTTAAGGAAGGTTATGAGGAGTTGTAAAGTCTCGATAGGATGGATTTGATGAAAGATTTAATAAAGTCATAATTGAAGGCTTGAGGGTTGATTAATAGGGCCTTAACCATTGATGGGTGAAGATTTGACTCCTTGGTGAGTTGAATTCGTGGGACAAATGTATTTATGCATTTTACATGCATACTGTGGGTGTAAGCAAGGGTAACCCTGTGTCAAGAATGCAAAGAAATCGAAGCACCATGTATGCATTGAAGAATCCAAAGTTATCGCTAAAATAGATCATTTCCACCACAGGAAGCTTAGGGAGGCGATTGAGATCAAAAGGCATGCCAGAAATCTTAATAGGGATCATGGCTGGAAATTGAGTAAGAGTTGGATTCCAGCTCTCCCATCATAACTCATCATTCTTCTTATCCTCTCTCCTCTTCTTTTCATTTTGGTTTATTTTCTTATGTTTCTGCCTGGTCCCCTTATTTTTTATTTTTTTTAATTTTAATTTTAATTTTTTACTTTATTTTTTAATCAAATTTTTCCTTTATTTT
>APFE031557804.1:2789-44510 GCA_000404065.3 Pinus taeda
AAACCTAGGGGACAAAGATCTTAGAACTTTTTCAACTACAACAGCTTCCTTTACTTCTTCACCCAATTTTTTCATACAATTAACAATCTCATCTACATGAAGAAAATAGTTAGCCACACTTTCATCATTGTACATTCTGAGATTTTCATATTGAATTCTGAGGGTTTGAAGTTTTGTTCGTTTTACCTGATCATCTCCTTCATAGCTCAGAACAATCTTGTCCCATATTTCCTTAGCAGATTTATACTGCATGACTTTGACAAATTTGGATTGTGATAGACATCCCAATAGAGTATTGACCGCCTTTGCATTTGTTTCATATTTCTTCTTCTCAGCCAGATCTGTGGGAGTTGATGTTGGAAAAGTATACCCTGTATCTATGATATCCTAGACTTCAGTACCCAGAGATTGAAGATAGGCAGTAACTCTTACCTTCCAGTATATGAAGTTTGTCCCATCAAAAACTGGTGGCCTGATTGATGCTTCCCTCTCGTAGTTGCTCATGATGAAGATCTTCCTTCAAGCGATCAATCTTTTTCAGAAGGACCTGCTTTGATACCAATTGTTGGAAATAATACTGAGAGGGGGGGTGAATCAGTATTATCAGATCAATTATTCCTTTTCTAAAACCAAATTGTATATGCTACTTCAGTTAATTAAACCAGCGTATATACGCAACTATTCAGAAGGAAAGCCGCATATACAAAGCAAACTTTTAATTTACTTTAACTTTCTGATGATGATTGTTAATCGGTGATGCAGAAACAAATAAACAGTAACCAGAGACAGTAAAGTAGAGCAGAAAGACAATCACGCACAAGAACACAAGATATAAGGTGGAAACCCAATGTGGGTGAAAACCACCTGCTGCAATTCGTCTCTATCTTTCTTTAATTAGAAACTTCTGTTTACAATGTACTAGTGCAGTCCTTTACCAGTACGCAGGCTACAACCTACAAAGAGCTACAACTCTCTCTCGTTTTCCAGACACTCCAGGAAGGGAGCTAGAACCCCCTTAGCTCTTGCACTAGCCAAGATACTAGTACGTAGGCGCTGGCCTACAGAAGGCTACAACCTTCTCTTTCTTCCATGGACCACGTTTCATAAATTTTCAGACTGGATCCATCTGCATCAATCGACCATTAAGAACTTCTCCATCAACCAATCACTTTTCACCAATTAGATATGAACCAAGTAGATATTTCTCTGTCAGCTGTACCCAAAACACAGTACCAGTAAACACACACCAAAACAGAACCCATAACACAGGAGCAATGAACAGACGCAGCAAGATCACAGTTTAAAACATATACACTACTTTGTCATCCTGAAACATGCATGCATACGCATCCGCGTATGAAACAACCTGCGTATACGCGTTATGACTTCACTGAACCTGCGTGTATATGCACCTTCGCTTTACTGAACCTGTGTACAGATCTATAAAGGATAATTCACACTTTCAGATATTCAATCACTAATTAACCCAGTTTATCAGACTTATAGATCAAGCAAGCGCCACATCTAGCATATCAAATTCATATAAAGATACTATCATTCAAGCTTAAAGATTATGACCCATGAATAGATCTCAACCTTCTTTCGCGTTAAGGTTCCTCCTTCATTCAGATCCAGATCTGCATCACAACCCAATTACCAATATACCAGCTCTAGCACTTTATCAGATATTCAATAATAATGCAGATGATCCTTTGCCACATGATCTCCTTCCTCTTTTATAGTCTTAGGTCTTCCTCAATACCATGGTCCAAAACCATAACATTTCAATACCATGAACTCAAAACTAGGGATCAACACATTTGATGAGACGCCATGGTCCAAAACATAGGTTCAAATCCCAAGAACTAACTACCATGGACCAAAAGTATGATCCCCAACATATACGCAATTTTGTAATGAATAACTCGCGTGTATACGCGTCTTTATTTAGATGAACCTGCGTATATGTCTTTTTCTTCTCTCTAAGTGCTTGAACTGAGATCTGTTACCAAAGGGAGTTGCCATCAAGGACAACACCTGTGCCATATCTCCAAATCTGTGCCATAATGCCAACATAACATTTCATTTTTATTGGTTCAGTGGGATAGCTACAAACAACAGAGCAAAGCTTTTAGCACTCTGGGGAGTTATAAGATGTGTAAAATGGCTTTCAATGGATGAGTTATACATTTATGGAGACTCTAACGTGATAATAGACTGGGAAAACATGAGATCATCCTTGCAATCCCTGGTCTTATGAAATTGGACGAGGAGGATCAAAATATTGAATAGGGCTTTCAAGAGGATCTCCTTTTCTCACATTCATAGATAAGAAAGTGCTTTGGCAGATGGCTTATCAAAAGAGGGGAGCAATATCGATTGAGATAGGATCAAACTTTCCTTCCTAATCAACGGATCCATCTAGGAAACAAGATTCATGACATTTTAATACTTCTAGAACAAGCTATTAGTGGTCTATGCAGGTAAAGATCAAGATCAGGAAGGGCTAATTTTGATGTGGAAGGGATAATGAGATTTGTGTATTCATAATAGTTTTGGATTAGGCAATCAATGGGCTTGGAGAAAATTGTGTAATTTTAATTTCCAAATATTATTATTTACAAAAGAAACAATTTACTGAGTCATGCTATGCCATACAATTGTTTAAGAAGTTTTAAGGTTTCTTGAATCCATTAGGGGAATTTCGAGGTCTAAAATGGGCCTCCTAAGGAAATTATAAAATAATAGTGGAAATCATAAAATAATATTATTTTACATCATCATATTTTAGAGGGAAAAAAGTTTTTTTTTTTTCAACTCATATTTTCAACTTATCTCCCTATGTGTTTACTTAAATTTCGAGCAGGAACACTTATTGGTTGCAGAGATTGATTCCTCATCCAAGGAGTACCCATGTTGCATACTTTTGATGGACCCCGCTACACGAAAAATGAGAAATACATGAAAAACGTGAATGCAATCACGTTTTTCATGTATTTCTCATTTTTTGTGTAGCAATGTCCATCAAAAGTATGCAACATGGGTACTCTTTGGATGAAAAATTAAATTTTGCATCCAATGATTACCTCCGCTTGAAATTTTAGTAAGATATTAGGGAGATAAGTTGAAAATATGAGTTGAAAAAGTAGTTTTATTATTTTATTATTTTTTGATCTTTTTATTTTTTTACTCAAAAAATGGTGAATCACCCCCCATGGTTGACATCATCATCTTGAATCCTATTGGTACTTATAAAATTTATTTTGGTTGTACATTTTTCTTAGCAGGATCATTTTAGACCTCAAAATCCTCCTAATGATTAGTTTATGACTGTCATCACATGGATGCAAGCATTTTATAAAACCCATGTATTTGAACAACTTTTTATTAATAAAAGTGTGTTTTTCTCTTCTAAAAAAGATCATATAAAAGAGGATTTAACGTTGGATGCTTGAAGCTTTGAGTAACAATCACCTTAGATTTAAAGAGAACCTAGTGATTGGAGGTTGAATCTCCTAAGCCAAATAGAGATGTCATTATCCGACCTCATCAATTTCCATGGGGGCAGGGTATCAATATCCATGGGGGGAGGGGAGGACAAAGTATGTAGAGTTTAGTAGTGGTGTGAGAGGGGTCTTACTATCTCTATCCTCACTTTGTGGGGGTTGAATGCCATGCAACTTTCCACACCATGAGGAAGCGTCATCATAAGGTTATGATATGGGTTGGATGTAAAACTTGTTATTAATAATTAAAATCCCAAATTTTTCGATGTGGCAAAAAATGGGCTTGGTAATCCACCATAGCATTATTTTTTCTTAAAACTTAAGTTGCACTCTATCAAACGTTTGAATCATTGCACCCTATCAAACATTTGACATGAAGTAGCTAGATTGGCTTGGTAATTCACCATTACATTATTTTCTCTTAATACTTAAGCAATGGAACCTTTGCACTTTATTAAACGTTTGAACCATTTCACCCTATCAAACATTTGGCTTGAAGACTTTATTCTTGCTACAATAAAAGTTAATTGAAGTTTAGATGAAGGCGAGTCTTTATACATATGATTGATGATTATTTGAGATACTTGGATCACTATAATATTAGACATTTATTGCTTTCGCTAAGTTTAATTCTTGCAATAAAGTATAGACCTGATCATTACACTTAAGTCCATGTGTAAAAATATATTATTGTCTAAAAGATAACCTTTCCTACACTTACCACTTCTATATATAGATAATTAATTGAATGTAGTTTTTTTCATCATTTATCTTCAACATCACAACAAATGCTTATTTATGCCATTCCATGAAAGTTCCCTTGTAATTAACTCTATAATTGGGTTATTTTTTGATATCACAACTTTTGGATTTTGCATAATCCTTCAAAACCATTCCATTGATAATAGCACTTTCTAATAATCCAAAAGATTTTCGAAAAAAACATTTTGTGATATAAGTAAATGCATAAACATCCATTTGCAGAAGGGAATTCTTTTTTGAAGAATGTATTGTTCCAATTTTATATACTTAGTTATAACTTTTATATGTATGTATTAAAGGCTCAAAACCCATCATAATGTAGTTATCAATTAGTAGTGGATGTGGTTTTTTTTTTAAGAAAAATCAAATTATTTAAAATGATTTGTTGTATATAAGGAAGTGGACTTTCACTCTTGTCAAAAGTTTTTTGAATTTTAGGTTGTTATTTTGTTTTCTTATGTCTAAAATAATTTCATATTTAATAAAAAATAGTTTACAATCTTATTCATAAGATTTAAAACCAATTTGAACTTAAATGGTTAAAAAAACTATGGTTACTTTTGACTATTGATAGGATTATTTGAAATGAGATCATGTGCTTTTTAGTAACATTTAAAACTAATCTTACGGATGAAATCAAATACAATTTTAATTTAACCTTCTTGCTAATTGTTTGTATTCAATTTTATTTATAAATTTATGTAACTGATATTTTATTTGTTTAATTATTCTGTCATATATAGTGTTCCACCAAATTTTGGGAGTGGGAAGCTTGGGAGCAAGTAGAAACATATGGGAATGTGCGGGAACACTTTTGGACAACCGAGATTCCTGGACGATCATTGTGGGGCGATAAAAAGGTGTCTTTTAAACTCCTAATTACCTCACATTAATTATCAATCCAGGGACGACTTTTTATTTCAAGAGTGTATTCAGTCTGAGGCGGCTATTTACTCAAGAGTAATGTTTTGCAGTACAACGTTCAGAAAATACAAGAGTAAACGAATGCTAAACTATGACTAAATTACTTCAAAAGGATAAAATCACACAAGACAGCTTATCAGCCAAGGGTGCGGAAGTGATAACCCATCCCTCTAGAAACTGATGGAAAGGAAATTAGAGCATGGACCATAGGTCTGGGAGCTAGGCAGCGATTGCTAAGGCTCACTACAGCCTTAGACCTTCTCTCACACCAAAGAAGCAAATGCAAGTAAATGGAACGACAGAAAGTAAAATAGAACAACAAATAGGAAATGGAACAACAAGTCTAAAATGGAACTGAATAGCAAAACTAAGTAATTAGAAAGACACAACAAACTATAAATGTAATTGAATCAGCAACCTTAATCCAACAACATGAACATTAATCGCAGTTATTGAAGTAATTACAATCGCAGTTATATTTGAATAGTAACTTAATTGAACAACCATGGAAATTATAAATGAGCAACAATTACATGGACCGCAGTTCTTAATTAGACAGCATAGTATTAGATCAGAATTACATTTCAAATTATAATTAATAATTCTATCACTCACGTAATCCAATTATGATTTCAATATAACAAAGCAATTCTGTGAAATGTTCATAAACAAAAGATCGCTAAACAAAACAATTTAAAGAAATGAAAAGGAAAACAAACCATCACACGACAACAATTGTAAAGATATGGTACACAGCAGCAGCGTACTCCACCAGAGGCTGGGCCCTTAGCCGCCAGCGGATGCTGCTAGGTTACTTCCAAATGAACAGAATGAACAACAACGCCCAAATCATGTATTAATCATTAAATGGTGAAATCATTACAACAGTTGAAGCTTTTGAGACTTACAACATAAAACAATCCCTTCTTCCTCCTATCCTATCATGAATTCTTGATTCTAAATCTTCAATTCCATCATTCAAATCCCTCTCTGAAGTCCTTTTGAAGTCATCCCCATCTCTGATCTCTGTTTTCATTTAAATAGAGAGATCAGAGAGAAGTTACAATAAAGATAAGTACAACATGATTTCTTTTACAAAATTGGATTGATTCTAACCAGTTGATCAACAAAAAAATATATTTCCTTTCATCTCTCAACAAAAGCAAGACGAATTTGGCTTTGCAGCTGAGATTTGGAGGACAGCTGCAACAACAAATCTGAGAAAATCATGCTCAAAGAACCCTGCGTTTCTCTCAGTACAAGCCGAATTTGGGCAAACCATTTTTTAGTAAACTTAATTAGGTCCGTTTTGGATAGAACCCATGTTCCGGATTTTCCAGATTCTTCTCCGTTTGCTCAGAATCTCAACCGCAAACCTGTCACTCCTTATTCCAACGAATTTCTGAGTTGCCAGATTTAATGGTCAAATCTTCAATCTGGAAATTATCTTGGAGGCTAAAAATGGTAAATAATGTTATAACCAATTTATTAAAACTATCATGGATAAAAAATTCATAATCATCAATTATTTAGAAAAAGGAGAATAAATATTTCATCCATAAGAGCATAAATCATTTATAAAATGGGTTTAAATGATAAATTATAACAAATGATATAATAGAGAAGAGTAAAAATGGATGAAATAAGTGTTACAAAGTAGTCGTATTCACGACCCAACAATCATTCTCCCAAAATTCATACTACTTTCATCTTGGGCTGTCTTTTATTTCAGGGGTCTATATTTTATCAGCCCCTTAATTTTTCTAAATGCAAATAAGAAATTAAACTTTTTTTAACTGCTTTGTAATCCAAGTCTATGCCTGTCCAGAAATTAAACTATGCTTATACTTCTTTGTTGCTTTTGATAGTGTAGCTGAATTATGTAAGCGATGTAAATAGTAAAAGTGGATAATTATATGTTTATGTCAAGGTTATAAGCTAAATTACACAGTAATGAGTTATTAATAAATTTCTTACTGTTCGAAAATTTTATTTGTCTTAATCCATGTGTTTGTGAAGTGTATTGTTTTAACATGGTTATGGTTTAGGGATAGTAGCGGAATTATGATATAGATGATAAAAAATTGTAATTATTCATTAAGATTTATGTTTTTTAAAAATGTTTAATTTTTTTTCTATTAAGTTGATTATTTTTAATGTAGTTTTAATATAATTCTGTTATTGTATAATAAAATAATAAATATTTTCTGTAATTATTTAAGAATAATTAAATTAAACCCCCCCCCATAATTAATTTAATAAAATGTTGAAAATATATAATTAAAAATATAATAGTTCAATTTTATGATTATTTATATATATTATATATTGAAAATTATATGGGAGTATGTAAGATTTTCTAAGCAAGCAAGCAATATTTATTTTATCATGTATAATTAGATGTTTTGAAATCAAAGTCAAGCACAACTATTTAATTAAATGCATAGTTTAAAATTATATATTTATTACAAGTTTGAAAACAAAATAATGAAGTATCCATTTTGATTGCATTTATAGTGATTTTCACAAGATACAATGTTAACAAGTAATAAATATATTGAATTACATGTTTATAACATTTAATAATTTTCACCTGAGTGTAATATGCTATGTTGTATTTTGCATTTGTAAATCTGTTTATTTTTGGAATTCATAGAATTTATAGAAGATTTAGCATGAGATATTTAGGTAGAGTTGATAAAGGATACAATTTTGTAAAATAGGTTTAAAATTAAAATTATAATAGCAGCGTGACTTTTGGCAAATTTGATTGAAAGGACAACTTCCATGCAAGATGTACTCCAATGAGAAGGTAAATGAAAAATTTCTTCAGCTAACTTGGTAGAAGTTTTTGGGGACCAAAATCCTTCTAAAACGGGGAGGTATGATCTAGATTGGATCAATATATCATTTTTCATCCATTTCAATATTTTTAGAATAGAAAATACGAAGGAATAAACTTGCAGGTTTTTTTTACCATTGGTCTTAGTTCAAAAAAATTTTGGTGAAAAACTTTGGGATCCATTTTCAGGCCTCAAATGACAAAATTTTATGGTTCCTAGCTTACCATGGACGTATATTCCATAATCTACACACTAATACCTTTCTAATGGCACAAGAATTGCCTTAATCAGAACTCGTATGAGAAAGTTATGCTTCCTAGAAGTTGACCTAATGAAATTGACCACCATTATTTGAGAGGATGCCACATTGGTCCTTGTTACTCATGGAAAAAGGGGCTAGCCATGCGGGAACTATGAAGAAGAGCTACGTAGGAACTATGAAGAAGTCTCTAGAGGGATCAAGTTGAAACTCATATTGAGGGTTGCATGTGTCAAATTTAACCCCTGATTGGCTATTAGGTTATGTTATGACCTAACCACTAGGATGAAAAAAGGGTTCCATTCTATGTGAATGCATTTTGTTCTGCAGATGAGCAAAGTAGTTCAGAGAGAGAGAGAGAGGGGTTTTTGTTATGTGGCAACTTACCAGCCACATATTTCACTTATTTGTACTTGCATCCATTTCCATTCAAAGAAAGAGATAATATAGTAGCATCACCTTCCACTTGGGTTTTCTCTCGAAAGTGTTTGTGTGGTCATACTTGTGTTATTGCGGTTTTGTGAGTGATTGTTCTCTATTTTTTTTTGCATATTTATATTTTGCATGCATGCACAATAACAATAACTTAATAATTCCATAAATTTAGAGAAAAACTAACCTTCATAGTATAGATTTAAGAGTTCAGTAAAATTTCTTTATCATATCTATTGTGACGAACTGTCCAATGGAACATCATGCAACAATTGACAGATCACTTGAATAAGGCCCTTGAAGAAAAAAGTGATTCTACCAATAACCTTTGTTAGGATATTCCGACACATAGGAAATAGTTAAGTATAACTTGGTCTAGTGTAGAGTTAGGTACAATATGTTTCTTTACTTTGTACATTTGTAACTTACAATCTGACGGTCACGATATGTTCTAGACATGAAGTGATCCAACAGTTCATTCTATCCTCGGTATTACCGACACTTGATCCATGGCTTAACACCCGATTGGTCCATGATCTCTATTTAAAGAGCATGGAGGGTCATTTGTAGGGTGATCGTTCATGAGAGAAGGCTATGAAAATTTTCATTATTTTATTAGTAAATTACCTGATGTGGTCGTGTTGGCTCAGTTTGTAGACTGTTTCCCTCTTTGAGGGTTTAACCATGTCAAGAATACGAGTGTATTGATTTGTGATCTGTTTGTGAGCGGTGTCCTTTGGTATTCTATTTGAGGAACTTACCTTGTAAATTCCTACATGGTATCATAGCAAGGTTGTATAAGTTTAACAACTTGGGTCATCAACTCTTCCCTTGGTATTTGTTGCTCATAATGATGAAGTGAGCAAAATTTGGCATGAGTGATTTGGTCACTTAAACTATCGCTCCCTTCAAAATCTATGTAAAGAAAATATGGTGACATGTCTTCCCATGGTATCTTGCAAAAATAGTGTTTGTTCAGGATGTGTACTCGAAAAGCATCATCAGGATAGTTTTGAAAAACGTGCCTCTTGGCATGCCTTAGCCCCTTTACAACTTGTGCATAGTGATTTATGTGGTCCACTTCCAGTTATTTCATTCTCTGGCTACAAGTATTTCTTAACATTCATTGATGATTTCTCCAGACGCACTTGGGTATACTTCCTAAAACTCAAGAGTGAAGTATTTAACATGTTCTTGGCCTTTAAGGTATTTGTCCAAAAACAATCTGGATATCAAATTCTTAAGCTAAGATATGATAATGGTAGAGAATATGTTAACAACAAATTCATCAATTTTTGCACTAAGAATGGAATTCAAATGCAACATACTGCTCCATATACTCCACAACAAAATGGTGTAGCTGAAAGGAAGAATCACACCTTAAAGGAAATGGCTAATTGTATGCTTCAATCTAAAGGACTTAGTCTTAATTTTTGGGTAGAAGCAATTAACTGTGAAAATTACATAGTAAATCACACTCCTACTAAGGTTTTAAAGAATATCACTCCAAAAAAAGCATGGAGCTCAATTAAACCAGATGTAAGTCACTTTCGTGTTTTTGGAAGTGAAGCATGGGCCCATATTCCAGGTGAGAAAAATAAAGCTTTAGAACCTAAGATTGAAAAATGTATTTTTGTTGGATATTCTGAAGATGTCAAAGGATATAGACTTATTCCACTTAAGTCCAAAAATGTTATCATTAGAAGAGATGTAAAGTTTGTTGAAAATAGATTGGCCTACAAGCCTAGTTCAGTAGATGTGCCACCTCTCTCTATCCCTTCTACTTTTGAAATATTTCTTCTTCAGATGATGATAGTGAGGATGACAATCCCCCCCCCCACCTTCTCAGGATCCTCCTTCAATTCCTTAGCTTCCAAAATGGGTCTGTGCTACTCAGGATGCAACGGGTGATCCTATAGATCAACAATGTACACGTTCTCAATTTGATAAAGCCTCTTCTTTACTGGCTCAAGCTTTAATGAATTATGATCCTTACACCTTTACATAAGATTTAGTCCATCCAGATTGGGACACAACTATGAATGAAGAATATTGTTCATTATTGGCAAATGATACATGGGATCTTGTTCCTCTTCCAAAGGGACAAAGACTTGTATGGACCAGATGGAAAAGTTGATAAACATAAAGTTGGTCTTGTTGCTAAGGGTTTTTCAAAAGTTAAAGGCATTTACTATACTGAAACTTTCTCCCCTGTTGCCAAAATGAACTCTATCCGCCTTGTTCTTTCCCTTGCTACCTTTTTCAAATGGGAAGTCCATCAAATGGATGTTAAATTTTCCTTCTTGCATGGGGACTTGCATGATGAAATCTATATGGAACAACCTACTGGCTTTATACAAACAGACTCTAGCCTTGTATGTCCACTTAAGAAATCCCTTTATGGTCTCAAGCAAGCCCCTTGGGCTTGGTATGCCAAAATGGATAACTTTCTTTTAGATACTGGCTTTTCTAGGTGTCATTCTGACAATACTATCTACACCAAGAAGTGGGTAAGTCTCTTATCATTCTTGTTATTTATGTTGATGATCTTATCCTTACTAGTAGTGATCCCAACCTTATAAACCATGTGAAGTCCAACCTTAAAAACAAGTTTGAAATGACAGACTTAGGACACTTGCATTATTTTCTTGGTCTTCAAGTCTTGCAATCCAAGGAAGGTATTTCCATTTCCCAGTCCAAGTATGCCTATGATCTTCTATGCCACTTTCACATGGAAGACTATAAGCCATCCCCTTCTCCCTTTCAATCTAGAGCCAAACTTTCAGTCACTTGTATACCATGAGCTTGTAGGAAAACTTTTGTATCTGACCCATACCCGTCCTGACCTTTCCTTTGTTGTTGGCCTTATTGCTCAGTTTATGAAAAACCCACATGAAAGTCATTGGAAAGTAGCTAAAATAATACTTCGTTATGTTCAAGGTACAGTTCAATTTGGGATTCATTACAGTATAGAAGCATCTCCTCTATTGGTTGGTTTTAATGATTCCGATTGGGATGGTGACCTTGATGATCGGAAGTCTACTGCAGGTTATGTCTTCACTCTTTCTTCTAGACCTATTACATGGGCTTGCAAGAAACAAAGTGCCATTTCTCTTTCTTCAATAGAAGCAGAGTATCGTGGCACCATAGAAGCTAGTAAGGAAGCCCTGTGGCTTTGTCAAATCCTGTCAGAGTTTGGCTTTCAGCAGCAACATCCAACTACACTTTGGTGTGATAATCAAAGTTCCATTCAACTATGCAAAGATCCAGTCCAACATCAGTGTAAAAAACACATTGAGCTACATATGCACTTCATTAGAAATATCATTCATGACCATGCTCTTGAAGTGCAATATTGTTCAACTGATGATCAAGTTGCAGACATCTTTACAAAGGCTCTCACAGAGGCGAAGTTTACTAAAATTCGATTTATGGTTGGAGTTCAAGAAGTTGTGACTAAGGGGGAATAGGCTCTAATGCCTCCTTCCTTCTCCTATTGTGTCATATTTGTACATCCTTCAATCCTATCCCAAGTTGTTCTTAAGGGGAGATGTTAGGATATTCTGACACATAGGAAATAGTTAAGTAAAAACTTGGTATAATGTAGAGTTAGGTAAAGTGTGTTTATTTACTATTTACATTTGTAACTTACAATCCGACGGTCACGATATGTTCTAGACATGAAGTGATTCGAAGATTCATTTTCTCCTCGGTATTACTGACACTTGATCCGTGGCTTAACACCTCATTGGTGCATGATCTCTATTTAAAGAGCATGGAGGGTCATTTGTAGGGTGACTGTTCATGAGAGAAGCTTATGTAAATTTTCATTCGTTTATTAATAAATTGACTGAAGTAGCTGCATTGGCTCAAGCCATGCACTGTTTCCTGCTTTGAGGGTTTTAACCACGTCAAGAATATTGGTGTATTGATCTGTGATCTATTTGTGAGCAGTGTCCTTTGGTGTTCTATCTGAGGAACTTACCCTTTAAATTCGTACAACCTTAGCCTTAAATGTAATCACTATGGCTAGCACCATCATAAAAGAAAAAAATGATTTTCAAAAATTGAAAATAAGCTTTACTGGATTATTATTATTATTTATTTATTTTTAATTTTATGATTTATACTTCAAAAAAAAAATCTTCAAAACGTTAATAAAAAGGAAGGACACTTTAAATAAAATTGTGACCCAAATAAAAATTAAAATAAAAAACAACAAAAAAAGAAAGGGGAAGAAAAAAGAAAAAAAAATTAAAAATAATTTAAGGAAAAAAAAAACAAAACTAAAATTTTAAATAAAAATTTTTTTAAATTACAAAAATAATAAAATAAAATTCTTAACAAAAAACAAATTTAAAAAATAGTTAAAAATAAACAAAAATAAAAATCAACTAGTAAAGGTGATACTTAAAATGCACCTTCCAGCCTTGTTGAATAATACTGAGCGGCGGGGGGGGGGGGAGGGGGTGTGGGGGTGAATAAGTATTTACAAATCAATAACTTTTTCATTTCCATAATCAGATTTATATACGCTACCTCAATGAAGGTAACTCGTGTGTACACACAATTGTATTTAAGGCAACCAACGTATATCCAACAGACTTATGATTCAGTTAATTCATCATATGTTGATCTTTAATCAATGCATGAATACTTCATTAACCATATAAACAGTAACCATGTGCAATAATAACAGAACAAACCATCACACATAAGAAACACACATGAACACCAAGATTTAAGGTGGAAACCTAATGCCTACTGCTGTCTTCTTTTAATATAAGAAAAACTTGTTTACAATCTTGTATTGGTGCAAACTCATACTAGTATGCATGCACCCACCTGCAGAAGGCTACAACCTTATCTTGTTCTCCAACTTCTACTAGAAGGGAGCTACAACCCCCTAGCTCTTGTACTAGTTAATCCATTTACTAGTATGTAGGCACCGACCTACAAAAGGCTCCAACCTTCACTCGTTTTCCAGCTACCACTGGAAGGGAGCTCCAACCCCCTGGCTCTTGTACTAGCTGATCCATTTACTAGTACATAGGTGCCAACCTACAGAAGGCTCCAACCTTCACTCAATTTCTAGCTTCTACTGGAAGGGAGCTCCAACCCCCTGGCTCTTGTACTAGATGATATGTTTACCAATACGCAGGCGCCGACCTACAGAAGGCTACGAATTTCTCTCATCCTCCAGGGACCACGTTTCATAAATTTTCATACTGGATACTCCTGGAACACAACACCACAATATTAAGGCCTCGTTTCATCATATTTTCATACTAGACCTATCAGTAACATTGAATCTCAGAATCAATCACCACTGCAATACAACCATCAAATACATTTGCATCAACTAATCATTGAAACTCAATCATCAATCTCTGAATCAACCACAACTGAATCAATCACTGGAAACCCATCATAACTGAAGCAAATCACAAGCAATCGATTTGAACATTCAAAACACTGTCACTAGAATACAGTCACCAGAACACAAAGCAGAACCCAGAACTCTGCATCAACAACCAGAACCAACTGCAACTCCAAACATCATATTTCATAATGTATACACTACTCCGATGTGCCGAACTAGCATGTATACGTGCTTTTACCAAAGTGAACCAACATACATATCTTCAAATACTAACTTAAAACATCAAAACTATTATAGACTTCAGTCATGCCCAAATCAGAACATTTACAGTGTAAATCATGCATTAGTATTCAGATCTAGACTATCCATGATCATACCACATAATGATAATTCATTTCAGGCCTTATGATCCTGATCCATCATCCATCATCAACCACATAGGTGCATCCTTAGTTCAGATCAAGCAAAGCATCAGAAACCCTAACCTGCATATTTGATCTATCACTTCAAAAGATATTCAATATTTGCACTCCTTGACCTAAGGATCTTCTCCTCCTTATATAGTTTTAGGCCTTTCTCAATACCTCGGACCAAAACCACTTATGTCCAATACCTTGGACCAAATACCTTGGACCAATACCTCAGACCAAATACCTTGGACCAAATACCTCAGACCAATAATTTGGACCAAATACCTCTGACCAATACCTTGGAACAAAACCTTGATTTTCCATCCCATACGTGATTTTCCTTCTGTGAAAGTGCGTGTATACGTATACACTCCTTTTGTTCTGTTAACTTAGATGTATAAGCTACTTGGAAAAAGTGAACCAACATATACTTCTTAAACCACTCTCTTTCTTCAATCTATGGAGTCTAATCTATAATCCTTTGTTGTTAACCTGTTGCACTATGACTGTCATATGTGTGAGTTTCCATCAAGGACAACACCTGTATCATAATGCCAACACCCCTTAGTGTCCATCCTATCCAACCTCCCTCCTCTATATCCAATCCCATCACTCATCCCCATCCACCTTTATAATTACCCATATCCTCATCCCCCTCGTAGTTCCTCTCTCCTCGCATTGCTAGTGGACTACTACGATGAGTGACACATTAAAGAGGTGGTGGTGGGGGGGTGTTATTTAGAGAATCCCCCTTCCACAATTTTGCTCTATCTTTTATTGTTTTTTATTTATTTATTTATGGTTTTTTTGGTATTTTAGCCTTTTTGAAAGAATGTTTCTTTTGGGTGATTTGTTTTCAAATTTTTATTATTTATTTTTTTAATAGTGTAAATTGAAAAAAAAAACAAAATTAATTAATGAATAATTTTTCAAATAATGGTATAGACTTAATTTTGAGTTCCTTTATTTGCAATAATGTCAATTGTCAAGGCTACAAATGAAATTAAATTGTAATTTCATACTAAAAATATTCAATGCTACTAATAGCATCACTATTTGATACGAGGGCTAATTTTAAGGTTTTTTTTCTTGTCAAGGCCAATATTTCAAATAAGTCAAAATTTTAACTACTCCCCCCAAAAAAGGTGCTAACTAATACCATTATGAGCTTGTTTTTTGTGTTTATAAATAAAAAATGGGGTTTTTGGTGAAATATCTCATTTTGAGGCCATAATTCTTGTTAAGTTGGTTTGCGTTAATGGATTGATAAAAGAACCTATCTTAAACATATCAAAAATTTTGGTTGTGATACCTATGTACATGTTCTAAATGAAAATATGAGTAAGTTAGATAATACAATTGAAAAATGTATCTTTGTTGATTATAAAGATGGTATAAAAGGTTATAAATTTTGAAAATAACAACTACGAATATTGTTTATAGTCATGATGTTTTTTTGAGGGATTTAATGATGTTCCCAAATAGGAAGTCCTATTAAGGAAAAAAGAACTATAAATAATGGTGTTTGAGTTGAAGGATGAAGAATCCAATTCAACAAAAAAACACGAATAATAATAAGAAGAGCCTCATGCTCTAGTATTGAGATTGATTTAGAAAAAGGGGAACCAGAAAGGTATGCTCCACCTATTTTTTATCCTCTCTTTGCTTTATTTGTTACTAGTTATAACCCCAAAACTGTTAGGGAGACAACAAATTTAGAGGATGGTAAACTTTGTATGAATGTCATAATTGAGGAAATTATTCCTTTAGATAAAAACAAGGTTGGGGATCTAGTTGAGTTTCTAATTGGAAGAAAACTCATTGGTAGCAAATGGGTGTTAAAGAAGAATTGAGTGTAGAATATAAAGTGGAGAAGTACAAAGCTTGCTTACTAGCAAAGGGATAGTTCCAAGTAGAGGGAATTGATTTTCGTGATTTTTTTTTCCATTGCTAAATTTACTTCTATTAGATTTAGTTTATCTATTTCTGCTGGCTTTTTTTTATTATTTTATTTTATTTTATTTTGAAGTAGAGAAAATGAATGTTAAGACATCATTCCTACATGGCGATCTTGAAGAATAAAACTACATAAAACAACCAACAACATGTTTTGCAATGAAGGGAAAGAAAAAATTGTTTGCAAGATGAAAACGTCCTTATATGGCTTAAAACAATCTCTACTGATGTAGTATCAAATGCGTGATACCTATATATTGAGGCTTAATTCCTCAAGAGGAAAAACCAATCACTATGTGTATCCAATACTAGTTGGTGATTGTTTTATTTGTACAATATTGTACCATGATGATATGTTGTTGATTGCAAAAAACAACAAAATTATCAAGGATGTAAAAACTTAAACATATTCTGAATTTGGTATGAAAAACCTTGGTGTTGCAAATTTTGTTTTGGGAATGCAAATTAAAAGATATTGTGAAAACATGAGACTCTGGTTGAATCATAGTTAATATGTTGAGATAGTGTTGCGAAGGTTTTATATGTGGCAATGTAAATTGGTTATATTCCTTATTCGTATGGGTGTAAATTTGCTTACAGATCAATGTTATAGGACACAAGAAGAGGAAAAAGATATTTCCCATGTTCCCCAGGTTAGTGCTATTTACAGTTCTGTGCATGCAATAATTTGTACTAGACCAAACAATGCAGTGGAAATTGAGTAAATATATGTCAAAATCAAGGAATGAGCATTAGACACATAAAAATGGCCTTTAAGTATTTTTGTGGCACTATAGATTATGAATTTCCTACCAAGGATGACTTAAACGTGACTTAAACTAGAGAAAGTGTTAGATGTACATAGATTTGTTGATGCAAACTAGGTTGGATCTCTAGAACGTAAAAGATATACAAGAGGTTATGTGTTTAAACTATTTGAAGAAACAATTAGTTGAATGAGAAAGAGATGGTATGTAGTTGCACTCTCAATTGTAGAAGCAATATACATGGTAGCCACTCCTGGAAGCAACGAAGCTATGTGGATATAGATATTTTGTTTAGGTATTGTGTCTATTTAATAAGCTATAAGGTTAATATATTGTGAAAGTCAAAGTGCAATGTTTCTGGCAAAGGGCCTTGCTTATCATTTTAAAACAAAGAATATTTATGTTTGGTATACTTTGTGAGAGATATGATCAAAGATAAGAAGGCATTACTAGTGAAAATTGACACTTTGAAGAAAGTCGCAGACTCATTGACAAAGTCTATTAGTATTAGAAATATGTTATCTTGGTGTATAGAAGTAATCGACATTGTTCTCTTGAATTATCTGTCTTGTAATCCTTAAGCCCCTTGTATGTAAAGAAAACAACAAGTGATATAATGGTGGGAATATGTTGTATTCTTTGCATGACTATCTCATTGTGTTGTTCTGTTGTGTCAATTGGGTTGGGATGGAGCCCATAAAAATTGGGGTTACTTTTTGTCCATTTTGACCCTTTTTTGGTGTTTTTTGGCCCACGATAATATAATTCTAGTTAAGTAATAATGGTTGTAATATAATCTAAGTTCATTAATTAGAGTTTTGGATGTTGTGGAATTATATATATTGTATTCTAAATCATGAATTTAATATAATGAAAGTTAGAAATGTGACTTGAAGTTTTACTAGTTTTCTCGATTACAAATTTCTAGGGTAAATATCTTAGTTCCATGTGTGAATGCTATTATCATTCTTTCTACTTTTATAAAGAATACCTATGCATTTTTTAATTGCAAATGTTTAAAAGTTACACGTACAATCTTTGATACCATGTTCAACTAGGAAATGTGACACAACAAAAGAAGATTGGTGGGAAAGGCTTTAGCCATCTCAACAATATATTCATCCAATGATATCAATATAGAGTATATGAATGTAATTATCTTGCACAATGAAGTGTTCCAACACACTAAAAACTCATTAATAAATAAGGATGGCATCTCATCAAGGATATTATATGACAACTCATAAAGAGGTGATCTAGGACTTTGTGATTGTATATGGACTTACAAGTTAATGACATTAGAACCAAATGTTGTAAAATTTTCATGGTGTCATCCCTTGAACCTACCTATCAACAATGTTGGGAGGCCACTATGGGTATTTCCCCATGGATCTTGTAAGGGCCATCATCCCCAATTATTTACAGTTAATTATAGCTATTTTTATTTAGTAATTAATTCATTTAATTGTAGATCATTTTGATTGACTTAATACAACATAAATCATTATTATTATTTTAATTAATCTTAATGGAATAATTTAATTAAAAAAAGCAATTGTTGGAAATCTCATCTGATAAAACTTTAGAATTTAACTTTTGTCATTTGGCTAATTATCTTTCTTTCTATTTTCCAAAAATGATTCAGAAAATTCCATTTTCTTTCCAAATAAATTTGTCCAAATTTTCAAAGGATAAAACCATTTTACATAATGAATCTCCAAAATTTATCTGAACCATATAAAATAGTAAGATATTTGATTACTTTTATAAAATGTTTTTGTAACATATATAGTTGGTAGTTTAAGAAGAAATAAATTTATTTATTGTTTCTACTTCTTCTTTTTTTGAAAGTTTTATTTTATTATTTGAAACGAGATTTACATGATGCGCATACCTTTATTTGTCATTGGTTTTCCACTAGGGAAACTAGACCATTGACAAATCAATAATGCATCAATTTAGTATATAACAAAAATATAGTTTATTTGTAATACAAAACCGTGATCATAGATCGACAATTTCTTTCTTGATCCTTATTTAAATAATAAATACTATCTATTAAGTAATAGTATCCCAAAAAATGAGTATGAATTTCCATAACTAGGCATACTAAACCTAATGCCAACTATAAGCCATGAAAAGTCTTGCATGAGGAAAAAATAGAGAAATTACAAGGAGGAGGACATAACCACCTCAAAGGGGCTTTACTCTACCAACTTTTTTAATTAGGACCTATTACATGAAGGAGGAATTCTTCCAATATAGTCATTGAATCCCACATCTCTTCTTGAACATCCCCATCTAAATAAGCACCATTAGAATTTTATTTTTGGCTTGTTTCTTATTTAAAAGCACCTAATTGAGCATGGTTTTCATTTGATACTATAGATATAGGTCAATAGGTATTAAATTTCTCTACTGTTGGTGTGCCTAGGATCAAACACCCATTGATGAACATCCTTGAGAATTTCATGATTTTGTGATTTAGGAGACCTAAAAAGGTAAATTACTAAAAATTTGATGGAAATAACACCATGTTGAAGAGCTTGTTGAGACGATTCCAACACAACTTGAATCATGTTGAACAAATATCGTATGAGGAAGTTATGGTAGTATGAAGTTTGCATGAAGCACACAAAAAGGTTGAGGGTTGCCACATGGCAGTGCAAGAGAGTTCCATGTGGCACTAGAGGACATTGATGTGACACTATTGTACAAATAAGGTGGCATCTGACTGGGTATGTGACGTGGCAAGTGGTAAGCTGACTGGATGACCGGCATCCAAGTGGCATGATGTGGACCAATGGGGTCTTTCCATGTGGCACCTCGTGGAGGCCAAAATGGTGGAAGCCTCGGTTCAAAAAACTAACAATGGTGGAAAGAATGGGGTTTGAACCTGTGACTAATGGAGTCACATGAAAAACACCCAACCATTGGGCCATAAGTGACATTTACTAAAGTATTGGCAGAATATCATATTTGAAGTTTCATTATAATAGAAAATTCCAAAGGGGAGGCCCGCATGATTGACTTGGGGACCTCCATGTAACAACCATATTCCAAAAAATATGCTACCAAATGAATTGTGATTGGGTGCATTGATATTGATGGATTGGTAGTAACGAGGCATTGATATTTGGTTATAATGAATGCGACAACCATGTCACATGGGTCGAAGTTGTGGTTTAGTGGTTATGTTTAAAACATGTTGGGTAATAATGTTTTCCATATATATAATGTGGTTGGAATGAGATACTATATATATAATATATGGTTATAACCTTAATACATGCCATTTTGTAACATGCCAACGAACTTGGTTGTAAAGTCCACCCACAAATTTTATTTAAACCATTGCTATTCGACTACAAAGGGGGAGACAACACTGGTGTGCCCATCCATGGGAAGGATTTTAAAGATAACGCCTACAATTATTGCAGAGAAGGCATGTCTGCATGGCATGAAGTTCGAGGTAGAGGAGTCTTGAAGTGACGGTGACAAAATCCTATGGTGTTTATAGTCATTTGTCATAATTTTTTGAAAAAAGTCGAGTGGTGCTGAATTTTTTTGGATCTAAGCAATGGTTCTAAGGGCTTATGGTTAAATCCCAAGTGTATCATTAATGCTTGACACAAATTTCAAGACAAAGATGCACTTTTTAGAAGCTGGTTGTGTTTGTAATCAAAAGTTGTAGAATTATGAGACGAACCTTCTGGTGTTGTGTTTGCTAAGTTTTGAGCATTTGATTGAGTGTTTTGGCACAAAAACCAATGTAAGGGTCATTTATTATTGATTTGTCCCTTTCTGAAATTTGTAAGAGGGAAAATATGTATTTGAAAATTTTGTATGGTATTTGTATGTTGCAACAAGGAAACACGACCAAATTATTACAGAGAGTTCATTGTTTGAGCCTATGTGCACAAGCCGAGATGGTGTGGCATTGAAAAGGCCATTATGCCTCTCAATGGGAATTCAGTCATTTTGTATTGTCAAAGGAGAACATCTCTTTGAAGGAGATACATTTCCACTTGAAGTGAGAGTTCAATCCTATTCTATTATCAAAAGAGAATGTCTCTTTGAAGGAGAGACATTGCCACTTGAAGTGAGAGTTCAACCCTTTTGTATTATCAAAGGAGAACATATCTTTGAAGGAGAGACATTGCCACTTGAAGTGAGAGTTCAGTCCTTTTGTATTGAAAACTAAGATCATCTCTTTGAAAGAGAGATAATGGAGTGGCTACACCATTGAGCAAAGCCTAGAGATGTATCCCACACTGGGTGAACTTCGTTACTAACTGGTGATATATTCTCTTATGTGATTGATCTCTTGTCTCATATTTTTTCATGAATGCTATTTCTGCAATTATGATCATTAAATGCATTAAGAAATGAATTTGGAGACTATCAACACATTCCCAAGTTAAATATTCAAACCATATTCAAGCATGTTAATGCAATCAAGTTAGAAGATCACTATTAAGAATCAGGTCCTGTTCAAGGGACTTTGAACCATACCAAGTTTGGGATTGGTTGTCCCATGGATCTGGATCAAGTTCGCTATCAGAGTAAGTATGACAAAGATTATAGGTGTTGAACCAAATATGGGAAAAGAATCAAAGAATGCATGGTTCAAATAACTTGAGGAAATCAACCAAAGAATTCAAGTAGAGAATGCTGAGTTGAAAAGATTGCTACAAGAAGAAGAAGAGGAGATGCAGATATTTCAGCTTTAGATACATGCCACATAATAGGCCTTGGCAAAGTTGCAGTGTAATAAAAGCTTAGCGAAGTGATCCTCATCCAATCCAGAATTGAAAACTAATATGAATTGTGTCAATAATTCTATAGTTTCATGCTCTTCCCATTATGATGATGATTTTGATGCTTTTGAAAAGAACACTACAAAAATTGTCTTGAAGCTAATGAAGAAAATGGGATATGAAGGAAAATGCCTTGGAGCTAATGGGTAAGGCATTATGGATACCATTCAAAAGGTAGAACTACCTTGATATTCCAGACTAGGCTATGGTAGAGAGGAAGACGAAGAATTCTTCAAGACCAGCAATGAAAGAAACTCCAAAGCCACAGAAGCAAGAGAGTCTTCAAGTAATGAGTCAAAATCAATTCCAATTGAGAGCACAACACACCATTCCAATGATCGTGATCATAAGTCATGTCCAAATGGAGGTGAGAATTTCATAGGATGAGCTAAGTCAAGTTCTCCTCACCATATTTGGACCAAAGACAACCATTCAAGATATAAATGTTCCAAAGTTCACTTTGATTAGAAGAAAATTGGCAATGTATAGAAAATTTTATGGCATATAAAACCATGTGTATTTTGTGGTTTGAATAATCATGTTGTTTCCAAGCATTGGAAAATAATGGATTTGTACATGAAAGTTATTTCCACCATGAAGGAGACATGACATAAAGACACCTATACACATCAAGAGAAAAAGAAGGGCAAGAAAGTTTGGATGTTGAAAAGCCAATGCACTTATTGCAATAAGAGTGGGCACCAGAGAGCTACGCACTGGAATATCCATCCATAGCTATGTCCAAAGAAGGACCAGAAGCTTATGAAGGTACCTGTGAAGAAATAAACCCCTGTGCAAGAACCAACATATGAGAAAATAGAGCACATTGTAACCCTTCATGAAGGTGCTCAAGAAGAAAGACAACTATAGGAAGAGAGCTTGGTTGAGTAAGAGATGGGTAAAATTTTTAAGTAGTTGAGTGTGGCCACCATTGTAAATCACATGTTGCTTTTGAAGACCCCGTAGATGGGCGGATGTTTATGTAAAAGTGATGAATTGTATAACATCGCTTAAGTATGAAATGTAGTGATATTTGAGGCCTTTTGTTGTGTAAAAAAGGGTATGGGTTTTGTTTTAAATTAGAGAAAACATGTTTGATATCTATATTTAAATTTTAGGCTCTAAAAGTCCTTCAGTTGGGTGGAATGATCTAGGAGGCTCTTGGAGACCTCAAAAATAAAAGTGCTAAAAATTTGATGGAAACAACATCATTGCAAAGAGCTTTATGAGATGATTCCAAGGCAACTTGAATCCTGTTGAACACAGCTCATATGAGGAAGTTATGGGAGTCTAAAGTTCACATGAAATAGATAAAAAGGTTGCGGGGCTGCCATGTGGCAACACAAGAGAGTGCCATGTGACACTGGAGGATGCTGATGTGGCACATATATACAATTGAGGTGGCATCCAACTAGGTATGTTATGTGGTAAGTGAAAACTGACCAGATAATTGTGCATCTGAGTGGCATGACGTGGACCCCGTGAAGGAAAAAATGGGTGGAAGCTTTTGTTCAACAAACAATAAACAATGGAGAGAATGGGGTTTGACCTCATTACCAACAAAGTCACATGAAAAATTCCCAACCACTAAGCCACAAGTGAAACTTATTAAAGTATTTCATATTTGAAGCTTCATTATAACAACAAATGCCAAAGGGGAGGCCGATGTGGATGACCCGCGGACCTCCGCATAACAACCATATTTCAATGAATATGCCACCAGTTGCATTGTGACTGAGCGCGGTGATAACAATGGATTAGTGGTAATGTGACATTATTATTTGGTTAAAATGAATTCCACAACCATATCACGTGGGTCGAAGTTATGATTTGGTGGTTATGTTTAAAACGCACCAGATAATAATGTTTTCCATATATATAATGTAGTGGGAACGAGATACCATATATATAATATATGGTTATAACCTTAATACATGCCATATTGTAACATGCCAACGGACTTGGTTGTAAAGTCCACCCACAAATTTTATTTAAACCATTTTTATTCGAACATAGAGGGGGAGATGGAGTTGGTGCACTCATCCATGGGCATGAATTTCGAGATAGGGCCTACAATTATTGTAGAGAAGGTACATTTGCATGGCCCAAAGTTTCTATGAAAATAGTGATCAATTTTAGCTAGGATGCAGTAATTATCAATGCAAAATTTGATGTTTAGTGTTATCAGAATGTTCAACTAGAGAAAATGTTTTGGAGCGATTATGTTTAATTTCATCTGAGTGCTCTTGGATCCTAGTATTGATGGATCAACCAATTTCCCCAATATATGGTTTACCACAAGAACAAAGGATTAGATAAACCACTTTTTGACACTTAGCGTCAAGGGGATTTTACAGATTTTAGGGAACTCTGAATGGTATTCATGGGTTTGAAAGTGGCCATAATGTTATTATTTGTAAGGATATAGGAAATTTTATCAGTGGTTCCCAAAATGTATGGTAAGTTGACTTTGCTAGCGATGTTATCCATCTTTTTGTTATTTCTAGGTGTTTTGTTAGAATTATGGAAAGCCTTGATTGCTTGATGTTTATTGTATCCATTTGTAAGAAAAAATTTATTAGATGTGCCTTTTCCATTTTCAATTTCTCTTTGTTAGATATTATTAAAACTCAAATTGCTAAGGCATTAAGGACTCCAAGTTTCTGGGTTGGATGATGGTGGGAGATCGCATGGAGATATTGTTTACTTGGTGGGATAAGGAACCATCAAGATATCGAGAGAGGAGAATGTCGAGAAAAGGGAGGCTATAATTGACCTCAGTGTCCATGGTGAATTTTTTTGAGTTAGATAGACTATTGACGTGTTCTTTAAAATTTTCTAATGTGTCACATCTATGAGGCCAAATGATGAAGGTGTCATCAACAAATATTTTCCATAATTTAGGTTTTAGGGGTGAGGAATTCAAGTATTTGGTTTCAAAGTCTTCCATGAACAAATTAGCAATGATGAGGGATAGAGGACAACCCATCCCCTCTATCTCTTTTCGAGATTTTTAAGAGGAAGAATATGTACATGCATACTATATGCTCTTTGTATGTTGCAACAAGGCAACACAATATGAATTATTGCAGAAGATTCATTGTTTAAGCCCATGCACACAAAATGAGATAATGTGGTCATAAGAAGGCCATTATGCCAATCGATGTCAGAATTCAATCCTTTTTTATTGTCAAAAGAGAACATATCTTTGAAGGAGAGACATTTACACTTGAAGTAAGAGTTCAGTCCTTCTATATTGTCAAAGGAAAACGTCTCTTTGAAGGAGAAACATTGCCACTTGAACTGAGAGTTTAGTCCTTTTGTATTTTCAAAGGAGAAAATTTATTTGAAGGAGAGACATTGCTAGTAGAAGTGAGATTTACATACTTTTGTATTGAAAAAGAATAATTTCTCTTTGAAGGAGAGATAATGAAGCGGCTACGCAGTTGAACGAAGTTTGGAGATGTACGCCACACTAGGTGAACAATGTTACCAACTCTATGATATCTTCTCTTATTGATTTGAATTGGATCATTATATTGTTTGTCATCCATTTCAATGCATTTGGAGTGGAAAAAGTTGAGGAGTTAGCTCGTGGGACCATTTTTACTGGTAGGACCCAGTTTGGCAAAACAGGGTCTGAAACTTTACGGGAGTGTTTTGAGGAATCAAACGACGCTTTTTTGGGGTAAAAATTTACCTCTTTAGCACAACACATTTTCATGCTATTATACACACAGATACCTTTCCAATTACACAAGGAGCACAACAATTATAGTCCGTATGCAAAAAGTTATGCCACTGAGAAGTTGACCTTCTTGTTTTCACACCTATAGTTCGGGAGGATGCCATGTCAGCCCCTGTTATTCATGGAAAAGGGGCTAGCCATGTGTTTGTGATGTAAAAGGACCTATAAGAGTCTATTTTTTAAATCTATTTAAGAGTTGATGTAGTCAAACTTAACCACCAGTAGGCTATTAGGCTATGTTATAACCGAGCCACTAGGAGGAAGAGGCATTTCATTATTTCGAGAGCATTTTGCTCAATAGCTGAGCAAAGATAGCCAAGAGAGATAGGAGGTAGAACACATAGAGAGGATTTGTGCACTATAACAACACACGAGCCATAGGCATTACTTCTTTGTACCTGCAGCCATATGTCTAGACAAAGAAAGAGAGCAAAGCGGTTTTCTCCCGAAAGGGTTTCCCAAAGAGCATATCTTGTGTCTTGTGTAAGTGCATGCTTATTTTGTCATTCTATAAGTTTATGCATAATTTCCATTCACATGCATGCACCAATTACAGTAAAATCTATAGATATAGAAATTAAATAAAACTGTAATAGTGTAGAATCTCAAATTTTTAATATAGTATTATCAGATCTGTTGTGACGAACTATCCAGTGGAATATCCATGAAAATTTATGGATCAATTATGTGATTAATATCTTGTATCATGTTTTCTCATGCATGTTATTTCCACAATTATGATCATTAAATGCAGTAACAGATTTGGAGACTATCAACACATTCACAACTTTAATATTCAAATAAGATTCAAGCCTGTTAATGAAATAAAGTCAGAACATCACTATTAAGAATTAGGTCCTGTTCAAGGGGCTTTCAACCAAACCAAGTTTGGGATCAGTTGCGTCACCCAGATCCAGATCAAGATAGGTATCAAAGTAGGTATGAAAAGGATTGCAAGTGTTGAATCAAATATGTGAAAAGCATCAAAGGATGCATGGCTCAAATAACTCAAGGAAATCAACTATAGCATTCAAGTAGATAATGTTAAGTTTAAAAGATTACTACAAGGAGTAGAGTGGAGCTACATAGATTGCAAATTCAGCTACACGACACATAAGAGGCCTTCGTAAAGTTTCAATGTAATGAAGGCTTAGTCAAGCCATCCTCACTTGATCAAGAATCAACTACTGAGGTAAACAATGTTAGTAATTATTAAATTTCATGTTCTTCCCATTATGATGATGATTTTGGTGCTTTTGAAAAGCACACTACAACTATTGGCTTGAAGTTAATGAGGAAAATTTGATATGAAGGAAAATGCCTTGGAGTTGATGGGAAAGACATTGTGAATCCCATCCAAGTGGTAGAACTACCTCGATATACAGGTTTATGATATGGTAGAGAGGAAGATGGAGAATTATACAAGACCATTGATGAAAGAAACTCCAAATCCACATAAGCAAGAGAGTATTCAAGTAATGAGTCTAAATGAGTGCAGGTCGAGAGCACATCACACCATTCCAACAATTATGATTGCAAGTCATATCCAATTGGAGGTGATCATTTCATAGTATGAGATAAGTCAATTTATCCTCACTAGATTTGAACCAAAGACAATTATTCAAGGTATAACTATTCTAATGCTCCTTTTGATTATAATAAAATTGGTAATGCAAAGAAAAGGTTATGGCATAAAAAACCATGTACACTTTATGGTTTTATTAACCATGTTGCTACCAAGTTTTGGAAAAGAAAGGCTTTTTATAGGAAAGTTATGTTGACCAGGGAGGAGACACAACATAAATAACCCTTTCCACATCAGGAGAAAAAGAAGGGTAAGAAATTTGGATGTTGAAAAACCAATGCACCTATTTCAATAAGAGTGGGAACTATAGAGCTACTTTTTGGAAGCTCCATCCAGAGCTCCATCCAAAGAAGTACCAAAGGCTTATGAAATAACTTATGAAGAAACCAACCCTTGTGTGGAAGCCGACATATTGGAAAGTAGAGCATGTTGTAACCCTCCATGAAGTCACACAAGAAGAAATACAACTACAAGATGCTAACTCATTAGCCTAGTTGGGTAAGAGATGGGTAGCCTTTAAGTAGTTGAGTGTGACCAACATTCTAAATCATATGTTTATTTTGAAGACCCCATATATGGGTGAATATTTTTGTAAAAGTGATGAATGGTATACCATCGCTTAAGTATGCAACATGGTGATACTTTAGGCCTTTTGTTGTGTAGAAAAGGGTATGGGTTATGCTGTAAATAAAATAAAACATGTCTGATATCTATATGTAAATTTTGGGGTCCAAAAGTCCTTCAGTTAGGAGGAATGATCTAGGAGGCTCTAGGAGATGTCAAAAATCAAAGTGCTCAAAATTTGATGGAAATAACACCATTTTGAAGAGTTTGACGAGATTCCAACACAAATTGAATATGTTAGAAAATTATATATTGCATAGAAATGGAACACATAAAATATACTGCAGAAATATAAACACATAAAACAAGAGAGACACAGATATATGTGGTTCACCCAATTTGGGCTACGTCCATGGAGAAATAGCCAGTCCTTCCTTTTATACTATCTAGCAAACTGAAGAGATACAACCTACAATAGATTCGTTGTAATTCCCTCTTCATTCTCACATAATATCCTCTCTCTTTCTCATTCAAAATACAGATCTAGATAGACGAAATACAATTCCCTCATATATAGCAAGGGGTTGCCTTCTAGGGAAAAACCCTAAATTAAACATAAATTCTATCATCAGATCTTCGTCTAATGAACGAACCAGATTGACTACAAAATTACAACATTTTACAAGGCAATTTCACATCCATTTTTAGCTTTAGATGCGCTACTCTGATCCCCTGCCAGGGGGAGGGGACTCCTAAATATCATTGAGGTCCCCCCAGGCCTCCCTTGTGGTGCAAATATTACGGGCGACATTGCCACCACATTACGAATTGGGGTCCAATGCAGTGATACCTCTGAATAAAGAAGATAATGAAGCTCCACACCCAACAATCTCCCACTTGGAGACTGGTTATAACAACTCCATCAGTGCTTCAATTTATGGACAATGACTCCACTTTGGACTTGACTGTTTCTCATCTTCTTCATCATACTTGAAGACCAATTGAAACCAAGCAAAATATCAGTTTCTCCTTGGTTATAACTTTTGTTAACATATCTGTAGGATTCTGGCTAGTGTGTATCTTTTCCAGCTTTAATTGTCCATCTTCCAACACTGACTGTATGAAATGATACTTGAGCTATATATGTTTTGTCTTAGAATGAAATGAAAAGTTATTTGCAAGATGTATGGCACTCTAGCTATCACTGTATAACCTACCCAACTCTTGCTTCTTACCAATTCATCCAGAAACCTTTGTAACCAAATAATTTCTTTACTAGCCTCTATAGCAGCAACATACTCTTCCGTTGTTGAGAGTGCAACAAAACTTTGCAGTTTTGAAACCCAATTGGTAGATGTTCCACCTACAATAAACACATACCTTGTTGTGCTCCTCTTGTTATATCTATCACTCGCCATATCTGCATCAACATACCCCTGTAGAGCAATGTTTGAACCACCAAAGCATAATTCTTGATTTGTGATACCTCTCAAATACCTGAGAATCCACTTCATTGCCATCCAATGTTATTTTCCTGGATTGTTCATGTACCTGCTTACAACTCCCACTACATGTGCAATATCAGGCCTTGTGCAGACCATTGTATACATTAAGCTTCCAACTATTGATGCATATGGAACTTTAGACATATAAGCCATTTCTTCCTGAGTCTTGGGACACACCTCCTTACTTAGTTTGAAATGGCTAGCCAAAGGTATACTAACTGGTTTTGCATTTTTCATATTAAATTTTTTCAAAACATTTTCTATGTACTCACTATGAGACAATGTTAATTTTTTATTCTTCCTGTTGGGTTGTGTTATATTCTTTCCACGACTAGCCCACGTAGTTAACTAGGGGGTTAGAGGGGGGGCAGAGCCCCCCTTCGTTGCGCCGATTGTGTAGCGGGGGGGGGTCATAGGGGGTTTGAGGTGTACCTGTAACCCCACTTTATGGGGTCCGGGGTAGCGCCATGAAAATTTTTGGTTTTGGACCCTATGTTAGGATGGGTAGACCCACCTATGGTTTGGTGCATGATTTTCACACATGTTTTTGGACGCGATGGTTTTTGGTCCATGGTATTGGATGCTTCGAAATGTATAAATATGTATTATAACATTGAAAGCAACATAATGAAAAATCAAGCTGGTAGTCCCAGTTTTGGGATGCAAGGGAAAATCTCTGTGTATATGTGTTTTATGTGTTATTCTCTTGCATTGTTTATTTTCTGTGTTTTAGAATTCGTATGCAGGTAATTTCTGTACGGGGTTAAAACCTACATTTTCTATCAGAGCAGTTTTGGCTTCAAGGGGATGCCTTTATTGCTGAAGGGTTTCGCTTGGGCCTGTGGTAGACCCTGTTCAGTGGGAGATCTGTGAGATCGATTCTGGTGGTGAAAGAAGATGACGAGCAGTGGAAAGATAGAGATCAAGGAATTTAATGGTCATTGTTTTGAGCTGTGGAAACTCAAGATGAAGGATCTGTTGGTGGATAAAGATCAGTGGATCATGGTAGATCGGGGTATGAAACCAACGAGAGTGTCCGATGAAGAATGGAAGAAGTTGGATCGGAAGGCAAAGAGCACAATATGATTGTGTGTCTTAGATTCAGTATTGCTGAATGTATCGGGGGAATCTATGGTGAAGGCTTTGTGGGACAAGTTAGGGACTTTGTACTAATATAAGTCTTTGGTGAATAAACTATTCCTATGGAAAAAGTTGTATAACCCGAGGATGAAAGGTGGAGACTCGGTGACAGAGCATCTAAACAGATTTAATACCATGGTAAGTCAGTTAGCATCTGTTGATATTAAAATTTCATATGAAGATAAGTGCATCAGTTTGTTGTGTTCTCTACCAGATTCGTGGGATATTCTGGTTATTGCAATAGGTAGCAATGCAACTGCCTTGTAGTTTGATGAAATAGTCTCATCCTTGCTGACGGAGGAGATGAGACAGAAAAATATTGAGAGCCAGAATGGTGATGCCTTGTCAATACAAGGACAGTCCCATAACATAAACAAAAATAAGTCATCGAGTGGGAGATCTAAATCTAGAAGGAAATCTAAATATTCAAGAAAACCTGTAAAGGTGGTGTGCTGGAAATGCGGAAAGGAAAGGCACTACAAAAGGGTCTGTAAATCTAAAGCTCCTGATAAAGGAAAGGGATCTGATGATGCTCCTTCTGCAGAGGTGAAAACCACCTCAGATGAAGGTGTGGATGTGAACTTGGCTTCTTCAAGTACACATGTATATCATGAGGCATGGTTGATTGACTCAGGTGCATCCTTTCACTTCACTCCCCATAGAGAGTGGTTTTGTGAGTATGAGAAATACGATGGTGGTGATGTCTTCTTAGGGGATGATAGGAAGGCTAGAATCATTGGTCGCATAAAAGTAAAGTTGAAGTTGTAAGGTGGAAGGGTTAGAACTCTTTTGGGTGTTCTGCATATTCCGACATTAGCCAGAAATTTGATTTATGTAAGCAAGCTGGATGATGTAGGTGTAAAAACAGTGTTCGAGAAGGATACCTATAAAATGGTTCGGGGAGCACTGGTATTGATGTGGGGAGTTCGAATTGGAACTTTGTACAAGATGCAAGGTAGCACTATTATTGATGGGTCAAACAGTTCTGTGGTTCCTGAAAGTGGAGCAGAAAATCTAGTGGTCTCTGGAGAGAAGGCCATGTTGTGGCATCAAAGGCTTGGACATATTGGAGAGAACGGCCTTCGAATACTTCATGGTAAAGGTATGGTAGAAGGTATGAGTAATAGCTCTCTCGATTTTGATTTCTGTGAAAATTGTGTATATCGGAAGTAGAATCGAGGGAGTTTCCCATCTGGTAGTAAGAGGGTGAAACAAATATTAGAATTTGTGCATAGTGATGTGTTTGAACCTATGAAGGTTCCATCACTGGGTAAGTCTGTGTACTATGTATCATTTATAAATGACTTCTCAAGGAATACTGGATATATTTCCTTAAGAAGAAATTTGTTGAAAATGCAACAAGATGATGGAGCTTAGTGAAAAGAAGTCGCCTTCACTAAGTGTGCTCGCAGGCTATTTTTGGCGCAAAGTCTATTTTTAGACTATGTCTATTTTTAGACATATGGATCATGGTCTATGAGTTGCAGGATGCTATTTATGGATGATTGGTCATGTTGGTAAAAATAGATGGACCTCTATTTTTAGACATATGGGAGAAGTCTATTTTTAGACTGCTAATCTAAATATAGAACAGTCGAATATTATTAGCTCTTAATAATATTTAGACTATAAACATTATCTTATCCTCTTGCAGCACTTCAGTTCGATCTACGAATGTGGCACATGCAACTGCTAGAAGGAAATATGTTTTTCTTATGGGTTAGTTGAGCTATTGCAGGAAGGACTTCAGCTAGAACTCAAGTGATTGAGTTTGGTGGAGTTGAATGAGGAGTTGATGGAGTTGTGTTCAGTTTGACTTAGTTGAACTAGTTGTAGTTAGTCTAATTGACAAATAGACTAATGATGAGTGGTGTGAATTAATTATTAATTAATTCACTAATAATTAACTCATAAATCAATTTAAGAATACATCAGTTAACTCAGTGCATGGACAGTTCAGTGGAGACAAGTGTTAGAGGTGAGTGAAAGGGTAAGACAACTGTCAGTTGTGACTATAGTTGTGCATGATATTTGCACAAATCAATGGATTGAGTATTACCAATGAGGATTGAGTGGTATATCCAAGGGAAATACGAATTTGGATCATTCATTCATCAGTATTCTCATGCAGGATTGCGTAGTGGAGGCAGGCAAGTAGCGGAGGAGATATGAACCAGTGATTGTTTTGGATCTGAGCTAGTTTGTGTGTAACAGGTGGAGATAGTACTGAGTACTTGTGAGGATTATTTTACTATGTACTGTTACATGTTCTCAATCAATTTAATATACAGATAGTTGGGGGTTTTCAGCTTTATGCTTTCCCCGGGTACATACTGTGTTGATATGTGTGATTGATGCTTCAATGTGTGCATGCGATTGTTTCTTAATACTACTAAATTGATGATCAATGTAGAGGAGGTTATGTATTATGCATGATTCCACAAATAGTGTATAATCAGGATAATCTCTGTGAATAAGTGTCATATTATTCAAAATTTCTACAATTCTTCTAATCAAAGGAAAGTATTTAGATGAACCTATTTATGATAAGGAAATGTTGGCAACACTACATGCACTAAGGAATGGCGACATTACCTAATGGGAAGACACTTCAAGGTAAAAACAAATCATGATAGTCTTAAATAATTTTTGGAACAAAGATTATCTTTAGAAGAGCAGTAAAAATGGGTCACAAATATCATGTTGGGTTATGACATTGAAATCATCTACAAAAAAGGGAAGTAAAATGTTGTTGCATATGTGCTCTCAAGAAAGGATGAGGATGTTGAAGGATTTCTTTGAGCCATTTCTATTATCCATCCATATTGGATAACTGAAGCAAGGGATGAATGGAAGAATGATGAAGAAGTGTGCACGCTCATTCAAAAGTTGCAGCAACATCCCAGTATATCTGATACATCTAGTTGGAAAAATGATTCATTATGGTACAGAGATCACTTATATCTTTGTAAGAATTTTCAACTCAAACAAAATATTCTTTTGGAATTGCACACCTCTCGCTTAGAAGGGCACTCAGGATTTTTAAAAACTTACCATAGGGTCAAGAAGGAATTTTTTTGGGAGGGTCTTAAATGTAATATTCAAAAGTTTGTGGAAGAATTTTTGGTTTACCAACAAAACAAATTTGATACAATTAATATCCCAGGTCTATTACAACCTTTAGCCATTCCAAGTCAACGTTGGGAGGAGGTTTCAATGGATTTTATCATAGGTTTACCCAAGTCCAAAGGAAAGAGTGTCATCATGGTGGTAGTTTATAGACTTACCAAGTATGCATGTTTTTTTCCATTATCTCGTCCATTTAAAGCTAGTACAGTTTCTACTTCATTTATGGAAACAATTTAAAAGCTACATGGAAACACAAATGTTGTTGTAAGGAACAAAGATCTCATTTTCACATGAAATTTTTGGATCGAATTATTTTCTTGTCTGGGTACTCAATTAGCTCATAGCTCATCTTATCATCGTCAATCTGATGTGAAAATTGAGATAGTGAACTATTTTTTGGAAGGATATCTTTGTTGATTTGTATCTGATAAACAAACACAATGGGTTGTCATTACCTCGGTTTGAATGGTGGTATAACACTTCCTTTCATACTGCAACAAAAATGATCCCAGTTATGGAACTCTATGAATATCATCCACTATCCATCACATCATGTTTAAGATAAAATTATAAGGTTCAAGTAGTGGAAGATCACATTGAGCATCAACAACAAGTTCTCCAACTCTTAAAGGATAACCTCACTTTGGTGCAGAATTGAATGAAACAACAAGCAGATCAACATCGCAACAAAAGAAGTTTTGATGTAGTTGACTGGCTATTTTTACGGCTACAACCATACAAATAAATGTCCCTCAAGCAAGCTAAGAAGGATAATAAATTATCACCAAAGTACTATGGTCCTTACAAGTGTTGCAAAAAATTGGTACTATGGCATACAAAGTGGAGCTTTCTGCATCTTCCCGAGTGCACCCAGTTTACCATGTTTCATGATTAAAAAATGTTATAGATGACAAGCTTCCAGTACAAACAATATTGTTGAAACTTGACGAGGAAGTAAAAATCATATTAGAACCTGAAGTCTTCATGGAAACAAGAAACTAACAACTATGAAATCAATCAATTTCAGAGTATCTCATAAAGTGGAATAACTTACCCGTTGAAGACTCCACATTGGAGGATGAGAATTTTATACAAAAGCATCTAGAACTACTCAAGTGTTGAGGAAAACACTTTTTTTAAGGAGAGGGGCATGTTAGGTCCCCATACTACTAGTGTAACCCCTTATTGTTATTGTTGTGCCCATGTAGTCCCCATATTATTAGTATTGTGCCCCATAGAATCTCACTATTATTACTGTTGTGTCTTTAAATTATTATTTTTATGTAGGCTCTGATTATATTGTGACCCCTTAGACTCCTATATATAGAAAGGATGTCTTGTCATTTGTATCATCCAAGGATTTTTAATTTATGTAATGTAAAGGAGGTTTCCCCCTCGAAGATGATAATTTTTAAGTCATTGATCTCTATTTTTTTGAGTTGGTTCCATAACAAAGATTTCTTATATATTTGTAAGAACTCCCAACTCAACAAAATATCCTTTTGGAATTGCAAACCTATCCCTTAGGAGGGCACTCAGGATTTTTAAAACTTACCACAAGGTCAAGAAGGAATTTTTTTTGGGATGGGATTTAATATGATATTCATAAGTTTGTGGTAGAATGTTTGGTTTTCCAACAAAATAAAGTTGAGACAATTAAGACTCGGATCTATTACAACCTTTAGCGATTCCAAGTTAGCGTTGGGAGGAGGTATCAATGGATTTTATCATATGTTTACCCAAGTCTAAAGAAAAGAGCGTCAACATGATGGTAATTAACAGACTTACCAAGTATGCACACTTTTATGCACTAATGCATCATTTTAAAGCCAGTAGAGTTGCTACTACATTTATGGAAATAATTCAAAAGCTACATGGAAACCCAAAGATTATTGTAAGTGACAAAGATGCAATTTTCATTGGAAATGTTTTGACAAAATTATTTTCTTGTCTTGGTAATTAATTAGCTCATAGCTTATCTTATCACCCTAAATCTAACGCACAAACTAAGATAGTGAAAAATGTTTGGAACGATATCTTCATTTATTTTTATTTGATAAAAAAAGACAATGGTTCAAGTGGTTAACTCTAGATGAATGGTGGTATAATACTTCTTTCCATACTGCACCAAAAATGACCCCATTTATGGCACTTTATGGTTATCATCCACCAACCATCACATCATATTTAAGAGAAAATTCTAAGGTTCAAGCAGTGGTAGATCACATCAAGCATCATGTTAGGCAACCAACTCATAAAAGATAGATTAATGACCTCAAAATTTTCCTCTTCAAGTGGGAAACATCCTTTACAATACATAAATGAACAATTCTTGGATGATACAAGTGACAAAACCTACTTTGTATATATAGTAGTCTAAGAGGTCACAATATAATAAAAGCCTACATAACAATAATAATGTAAGGGAACAACAATAACAATAGTTTACTTCAATGGGGCACCAAAATAACAATATGGGGGATACGTGGGCACAACAATAACAATAAGGGGGCTACACTAGTATTATATGGACCTAACATGGCCCTCTCCTTCAAAAAAGTGTTTTCCTCAATGCTTGAGTAGTTCTAGATTCTTATGTATAAAGTTATCATCCTTCCATGTGGAATATTATATGGGTGATTTCTTCCACTTAATAAGATACTCCAAAATTGATTGATTCTGTAGGTGTTGGGTTCTTGTTTCTATGACTGATTCAAGCTCAAATATGTATTTTCCTTCTTCGTTAAGCTCTGGACACACTATTTTAACTATACACTTGTCACCGATAACCTTCTTTAAGCATGAAACATGGAAAACTAGGTGTACTCAAGAAGATGCAGACAACTCCAACATGTATGCCATAGTACCAATCTTTTGCAAAACCTTGTAAGGACAATAGTACTTGGGTGATCATTTATTATCCTTCCAGGATTTCTTGAGAGACATCTGTTTTTATGGTTGTCACCATAAAAATACCCAGTCACCTAAATCAAAACTTCTTTCACTACGATGTTGACCTTCCTGTTGTTTCATTCAATTATGCGCTATAGTGCGATTATCCTTTAAGAGTTGGAGAACTTGTTGTTAATGCTCGATGTGATCTTCCACTGCCTGAACCTTAGAATTTTCTCTTAAATATGATTTGGTGGATGGTGGATGATATCCATAAAGGTCCATAAATGGGGTCATTTTTGCTGCAATATGGAAGGAATTGTTATACCACCATTCAACTAGAGGTAACCACTTGATCCATTATGGTTTTTTATCAGATACAAGAAACGAAGATATTCTTCAAAAACATTTGTTCACTATCTCAGTTTTCCCATCAGATTGAGGACGATAAGATGAGCTATGAGCTGATTTAGTGCCAGTACAAGAAAATAATTTCATCCAAAAATTTCGAGTGAAAATGGGATCTCTATCACTTACTATAATATTTGAGTTTCCATGAAGCTTTTGAATTGTTTCTATAAATGCAATAGAAACTATATTAGCTTTAAAAGGATGAGATAATTCATAAAAGTATGCATACTTTGTAAATCTATAAACTACCACCATGATGACACTCTTTCCTTTAGACATGGTTAAACATATGATAAAATCCATTAAGACCTCCTCCCAACGTTGAATTGGAATGGCTAAAGGTTGTAACAATCTCGGGGTCGTAACTGTCTCAACTTTATTTTGTTAGCAAACTAAACATGCTACAGCAAACTTCTAAATATTAGATTTAAGGCCATCCCAAAAAAATTCCTTCTTGACACTATGGTAATTTTTAAAAAATATTAAGTGCCCTCCTAAGGAAGAGGTGTGTAATTACAAAAGAAAATTTTTGTTTTAGTTGGGGATTGTTACAAAGACATAAGTGATCTTTGTACCATAGTGAATCATTTTTCTAGCTAAATGTATCATATGTACTGAGATCTTGTTGCAACTTTTGAATAAGTGACCACATCTATTCATCATTCTTCCATTCATCCCTTGCTTCGGTTATCCACTCAGGTTGGATAATATAAATTGTGCAAAGCAATGCTTCCACATCCTCATCATTTCTTGGGAGTGCATCTGCAACAACATTTTGCTTCCCTTTTTTGTAGATGATTTCAAAGGCATAACCCAACTGTTGGGAGTGAAGCGTGATTATTTAGAGGTCTTTGTTTTAGCCGGATTTATACCCCCAGGAAGTTTGTACACCCCTCCACGCGGGGGGGTTGCGGGGAGACCTTGTCCCCCCTACGAGGGTTCGGGGGGGCCGATCCCCCCTAGCTGGGGGATCTGGGGGCCAGCGGTCCCTCAGCAAGGGTTTCGGGGCCAGCACCCCCAAAGCTAAAAACATATGTAAAATTGCCTTGTAAAAGTATAGTAATTTCTAGTCAATCTGGGCTGTTCATTAGGCGAATGATCTGATGGTAGAACTTATGTTTAATTTAGGGTTTTTTGCCCTAGAAGGAAACCCCTCTCTTTGTATGAGGGCATTGTATTGAGGTTGTGTAATAGATGTGTATTTCTCCAAGCAAGAAATAGAGAGGTGAGACTGTGAGAGAAAACAGAGGATATTACAGCGGGTTTGTTGTAGGTTGTGTCTCTTCATTTTGCTGGATAATAGAAAGGAAGGATTGGTTGTTTGCAGTGGACATAGCCCAAACTGGGTGAACCACGTATATCTGTGTCTCTCTGGTTTTATGCGTTTTCTGTGTTTATATTTATGCAATATTCTATGTGTTCCATTGCACTATAATATATAATTTTCTAACACCAACATATTTGTCACCCATTTTTTCTACTCTTGTGTAGATAATTTTTGTTCCAAAAAGTATTTAAAACTATCATGATCTGTTTTGGCCTTGAAGTGTCTTCCCATTAGGTAAGGTCGCCATTTCTTTAGTGCATGTAGCATTGCAAACATTTCCTTCTCATAAATAAGTTTGTGTAAATACTTTCCTTTTGTTGGACAAATTTTGTTGGACACCTAATCCTAATGGGTTAGTGTGGAAGCCGAACGGACTAAATAGTCCAAGGGACCTTGGGATGTGAATCCCAACGGTCACCATATTGTACTATAAATGTACATCTATTGTTAATAAAAATTGCAATGCAAGCTTTATCTTTCATACATCTTTCTCGCTGTCCATGTCTGTTTAACATGGTATCAGAGCCATGATGTGTGGCCTGTTTTCCCTGAGCAACTGATCTGAGTTGCCTTGAATAGTGCTGGCCTAGTCTTCTGTAACGCTCCATTAATTCTGCCATCCCTGCACTGTACCTGCGCTCTGCTCCATATTCCATTACCTACTCCATATAGTACGCTGCCTCTGCCGCACCTGCGTTGCACCTCATTATTAAACGCTGGCCTGGCATCTCAGAGCTGTTTTAATATGTAACGCTGGCCTGACATCTCAAAGTTGTTTTAATATGTAACGTTGGCCTGAATTTGAAAAAGTAACTCCTCTGATTCCCCGTATTATTATATACATACATTTTGATATCTATATTCGGTCCAAATTCCGAAAGAATAAATGGGAGAAAGTAAGTCAGAGAACAAGTTGTTCGCAGTGACCTCCATGAGGAATAAGGCGAGCTGCAGTGCTCAACAGTAATCATTGTGCCTCTCTCAGAGATGTCAAGCGCTCGTTAGCTTCTATCATAATATACTCCCATACAGTTTTCACATGGCAACTTTTCCATTAAAGTCCGGAAAATTACGGTCTTGCACGCTGATTGATAAAATCCGAAAAAATACTGCATCTGTTTGTGGCAACTTGCGTTACGCAACATGCAATTAGCATTCACCTGTTTCGCATTTGGTGAACCTGACGTGAATTGCCCGCTTCATTATAATAAGCTCGTAGTGCAACTAAGATTATGTCATCTGCGTTTACTGGCCACCACTCAATTCTGAGAATCCCGTAATTCATACCTGTGTGAGTGGTAGGGAAAGAAGGGATTCCAAAGGTATTGAATTGTTGTGTGTATCAGAGCGGATGAACCAGAGATCGTTGATCAAAGGGCGTGTGCGTATGGCTTCATTGGATCGATGAAGAGGTTACATGGTGTAACACACCGATGTGTTAAAGAGGGCATTAGGAATGTGGAGAACCAGTGGACTGTGAGAGCAGGCTTTCAACAGTGGAGCTGGCGGTTTTATCTGTGGAGAGAAAATTGTGGAAGTTCGGCAGTCATCTGAGGGCATTTGGTCTATTGGTATGGTTTTCGCTTTGGGTGCGAGAGGTCCCGAATTCGATTCTCGAACTGCCCCACTCTGGAATTTTCTGTTTGATTGACACCAGGGACTTTATTGTCTGTGTGGTTAGAAGCGTGATTGATGGGCGGATTAGGGTTCATAAAGAGCGGTATGAAAATGTACGAAAAGTTTTATTATTGTTTTAATTTATGAAAACACGTGTTGAGATGGCCGAGTTGTAAGGTTCTGGTCCGAAAGGGCGTGGGTTCAAATCCCATTCTCAATATTCTGCTTTCCTACTTCTGACATTACCATTTAACATTTGTTTTCCTCTCAATCAGTGTTAGTGTCATTCTCATACACCCAGGCATGTCGTGGTTTCAAATGCTGGGGTATATTTGCTTTAGACAGAAGCTTATAGCATGGTGAGCATGGACTTGGAGACTATGCAAAACTTTTTTTTGGAGACTATGCAGGAACCACGGTATTAAAGCAACTATGGTGCAGGAAGATCGAAACTTATCTCTGTCCTGAAGGAAGATGAATTATATGTCTGATCTGCAGGATATAAAAACCAAAATTTATGTGCCAAAAGGGAGCCGAAATTGTCATTTAAGGAGGCTGTGGACAGAGTAGTTTATTTCCTGAACCAATAGAAATCAGTTGGATCACAATTCAGTTACCATGCAGAGATAAATTTATGACCAGAATTTGTGCTAATTCGCAGAAGCTGAGCTGGGCATTTTCTCTGCTATTGACTGTGAATAAGCAGGCCAAAGCTGAAGGAACCATTGTCGAATTAGTGGTGCGGATTTCTGTAGCAGAGTAAGAGGCTTGTCACTCTTGGCATACTTATTAGTCCATTGGTCACACGTCTCCAGGCTGATGTTATGTCTTTACTGCTTTGTATTTTAAATATCGGATTGTGTTTGTGCATCATATCATGAACTAGATGAAAGTTGGGTTTTGGTGCCATCATATGTTTTTAAAGAATACACCTACAGCAGGCCATGTACCCACTTGTTATAAAAACTGAAACTCAATAAAGCAGTGTAATTCTTGTTTGAATATTGTGAAAATATTGCTAGTGGGTGAAATGTCTTAAGATGAAGATTTGATCAGCATTATGAAGTGAATTTGAAGCAATTTTGAAGACATTTTTTGGCAGTCATTCTAGGAGCAGTTTCTTGTAGAGATTTTGGAGCAGTTCCTTGTAGAGATTTTGCATGATTTCCATAGCAGCCAGATGCTCTGAAGTTTGAAGTTGAGGACAGCACTCATCTTCACATTTATATATTTTTTTGCATTGGTCCTGCTCCATCAACCACTTTCGCGACATTGTTGCCACTTGACAAGCCCTTACAAGATCTTGTAGTAAGAGTACAATATTATTTTTCTGTTGCTGTTGCCTCAGTTGTGTTTTTTAAGTGACATTAAAGAAAAATGGCCAGACTTGAAGATGCATTAAAGTTATTGAATATCCTAATTCATTCCACTGTTGATGAGATGGTCAAAGTTAACAAAGAAACTCTCTTTGACATCCAAACCTCTCTGCAAACTGCACATGAGAATATTGAGTTTTTGCAGCTTGAGACAAAGCTGCAGTAAGAAGAACTACAACAATGGAGTCATCTTTCTGAACCTGTTTCTATTCAGAAGATTGAAATAGACTCCCATAAACAGCAAGTCAATAATGTTCCTGTTCATTCAAATAAAGCAGTAGTTGTAAATGCAGATGCAGAAGTTCAGTCTGCACTTCCCAAGCCTATCATTAGACCTTGGGAACAACTTGTCCACAACAAGCACA